>CM021531.1:8478965-8490897 GCA_010994315.2 Pisaster ochraceus
TTGGCAAATGGGAACGCCCTACGAATCTATGACCGGCAGTCAACGTGTTAACTGTCACACATTATTGTCTGTAATTAGGCAGATATTACTACCAAAGATGTGCGTAGATATTTCTTAATATTGGTCTCCTTACAGGATACACATGCGTTTCATTTGTTTCTCCCAATGTTCAGGTGGCGACATGCCAGCAGATGAGAGAGTACCTGGGAGCGGTATAGCACCGGTTATCCAAACACCAATCAGAAGTGTGGAAGTGTCTGAAGGAAGCCCTGTAGAGTTTGCTTGTCAGGTCTCGGGAACTCCCGGTAAAAAATGATTGTATTCTCAAAAAAAAAAAGCAACAAAAATAAAAAAATATATCAAAAAGTATTTTTGTTTTTGTGGGGTTTTTTCAAAAGAAAAAAATGCTTAAAAACTAGAAATAGTACATAAGAAAGAAGATTGAAAATGAGAGGCCATGTTGTAAATTTGTGCACGCTTTTGAAATTTTTTTGTTCTTGAATTTAACTATTCCCATTGTTACGATTCATTTCGTTTTAGCTCCGACAATCACCTGGTATCTCAAAGATGCTATCATCAAGCCTTCCCGCTACTTCCGTATGCTCTACCAAGATGGTGTTGCACGCCTCCAGATCAACGAGGTCTTCCCTGAAGACGCTGGCACCTACAAGTGTGAGGCACGCAACGGCCTTGGCATGGCCTCCTGCAGCGCACAGCTGATTGTCTCAGGTGAGTCGTCAGGGGAAGATTTGTAAAATGCGTTGGAGGTTTTTTTATATATGTTACTTTTTCCTTCAATGATAAAGGGACTTTACAACATTGGTAATGTTGGCATAACTGCAGACATCTGTGTGCTTCATTACTTTGAAACAACTCGACAAAAGAATCCTCAAATTTTGCAGAAAATCTGGGAAGAAAACAAGTTGGCAGGGTTTTTGCCACTGAAAAAAAAAAAAATAAAAAATTCACAGAAGATATTTGAAGCCCTCACTTCTGTACATTTTTCAAAATTTGATTTCATATGTTGACAATTACCAATGTTGTATGTATACCTTGCCTTTAATGAAGTCAGTAAGTTGAAGGAGAGTTTATTTTAGGCTTGACAGTGCAGCGTGACTTTGTTTTCGTGCTGCATGCTCCTTTTAGTCTATTTGCCTATTTGCCTTAAAAAATCTACGTAAATTGTACTGATTGAAGATAAAAATGCTTTTAATACCAAATTGTATTTAAAAAATTATGGCCGATTTTGGATATTGTCATTTGTGTGCAGTACTAGTTTTAGTTAATTGTGGTTTTCAAGAAAAATCTGTTTTTAAGTTGGAAATTTCATTGGAAGACTGGTTCAAGTCTGTTGATTTATGCAGTGGGTTTAATTGAGAGTAGGCAATAAGAATGTGAAATGTTTATTTAAAACAACTTATTTCATTAATAGAAAGAAAGATGCAACAGAATGTTGATGAGGAATTTTGAGACAAGCTAGACAAGAAATAAAGCCTTTTTTTTTTTAAATGCACTTGTTTCAAAGTAAAATATGCAAGTTGAATATTTTGTTTTAAGATTATAGGCAAGTTTAATTTTATATACTGCCGTAGTACCACGACTTTTATAGCTGGTTTGCTGACTTTCACTCCAGTAAGAAAACAGTCTTTTTGTCCAGCTTGTCTGGGACTAGCCAAAAAAGGCACTGGATTGTTGCTAATCAATGTGACTGGATTGAACTGGTTTGGGAGATGTTTTCACTGTTAGAAAAAAACAATTGTAACTTCGCCTCTAAAGAAGGAGATTGTGATTGTCACAATAACACTAAAACTCCTAGCCATGACTGGTCCCAAATGATTCAGAATCCTGCACCATGATTTGGTATGAATGTTTTTTTCTACTACAAAGACAAATTATTGTGGTGATGTGAACAAATTCCATCAGAGTCTACAGTATAATCTTGATGTTGATGTGTGTTAAGAGGTGCTTAATTTAGGGACTTCTGTTTTTAACGTTGGTGCTTGGCCTGGTATTTAGCCATTTTAATATGGTACAGATTGTTGCTGCTAGCTCTTGGTGCTCCATAACGCAACATATTGCCTCTGGAGGACGACACCTTCACAGTCGCAGTCTGATTTACATGGTTTAGTGTCGTCATTATAACATTATAAAGAGGTGTCAGATTCTGTCTCATGAGAAATTTACAAATGATGCGTCAATTTGGCATTGGAGTAGGGAACCTTCATTTGCAGTTCACATTTAACAAGTGCAACTTCACCAGCCTGCTGTTGTTGCCTGAATCATGCCATTTGGTGGTTTTCTTGTTAACTTGACTAACAGAATTTGTGTAGATTAAAGTGTGAACAAAGTTGAAATTTATGCAGCAATTCTATTTAGTTGAACCATCCTAAACACTCAGATGTACTGCCTTTTAGTATTTATAGCCCCTACTTTACCAGAAAAACACAGCGATTTTGTCAATAACTTTCCCAAATTATGCAATGCGAAATTTAGCACACCTTTAACTAATGGTTTGTATAAGTAATTGCAGTGTTGAAAAATTTGTAATAACACCAAGTGTAAAAATACCCTCTTTGGTTAACCATCTTTCCTCAAGTCAAAAGCTACCTCAATTCCTCAAATGGTGCACCCACATGTAAAAGTAAAAAACTTTTGTTTATAGTTCCAAATGCTGACGTTTTCTTGTCTAAATCCTGAACCATTTTAACTTGGTTTTAAACTTCAAATAAAAAAATGTCCTTCGTGTATTTGTATTCATTTAAAACCCCTGAAACCTGATTTATTTTTGTATGCTAAATCGATAACGTTTAAAAAAAATTGTTTTGCTACTGACAATCAGTTGTATGCAATGTTTCCCCGGACTTTCAAACAATTAAGTAGAATTCTGGGTTGTATTGAGTTCCAAACTTCATTTATATTTTAGTTGATAGACACTATGCAGATTTGGTTTTTTTTGTTCTTTGCACTGAAATAGATTTTAGATACTTGGTTTTTATTTGAGTATAGAATTAGGTATGCAAAATCTTTAAAAATGTAGTTTTTTTAACAATACATCCTTCTTCTTGTTTGAATATGCAAAAGACAACAACATTTTTTAAAGAAAAGGATTGATTCAACCCCATTTTACCATAAACAAAAATCATGCTACATCTTACCTAGTGTCATTTGGATGTGTTTGAAATCTGCACAAAGGCATTTATAGAAGGAAGCAGGAATTTACTTTTGAAAAAAGTATAGTTTTTAGAGCATAAAACAACACAAACTTTTATAGTTCATTTTTACGATTGTACCATGCAATATTAAGAATTTTTATTTTTTATTTTTGCACTTTATCTTAGATCTGAAATGCACTGTCTTAGCCACTTGAGCACTTAATTTTTTTTAAAAGTCTAGTATGAGCTTTTGAAGTTTCCTTAGGCCAAAGATTTTTAGCAAAATAAACAAAAACATAGAAGGGTACAAATCAAGCTCTGGTAGTTTTGTTGTTTTATATGTGAGTAAGTTTAGACATTAATTTTATAGAATGCAAAAGCTAAAAAACACAACCAGAAACTTGTTTACGACAAGTCATTCAGAAGTTATAGAGCAATAAGAATTTATTGGACTAGCCATTCTCAGTTTGTATTGATAAGAAATATTCAACTTTATGCACTAAGTATATTGCAATTTAAAGTACATATTTGTGCTTGAGCTAAAACTTGTCTTGATAAAATTATATCTACCAGCAGTTTTAAAAGTCTGTATTTTTCTGGTTTTGGCACTTATTTGGTTTAGTTTGGTTTCAAGACTTTTTATGTGTGATTTTGGTTTTGATTTGAATATTGCTTCCGTAGTCTTTCATTTCTTAATTTATTTTTTTTGATTTTCAGGTATTCATTTAAAAAAAATTTTTTTATCGATTTTGCCAGAGTTATTTTCTGTCGATCATCAATCAAAGCGAACATAATATATTTCCTTTTTAATTGAAAGCAACCATTCAAGTAATTTAAAACTTTTTAGATGCTAGAAAGAAGTTTAGCATAAACAATTCAACAGTCTTCGCAGTTTAGGTTAATTTACTTAAGTGTTTAGCTAAGGGTGTGTAAGCTAGTTGTTTAAACAGACATATTTAAGCATGTGGTTTGAACTGGTGCAAATGTTTGGCATTTTTGGGGGGGTTCAAGCTCTAAGAAATTTGAAAACAACATTTCTCTGAGGAGAACGTGTCAACAGAGGAAAGAAATCACTGCCATTTGAGTCTGTTACAGATACTGCTGCAATAGACCGTTGTCATGCTGCCATTATGTGTGTCACGTTCCCTGTGTGTAGTAGCAATCATGAATTATGATTCTTACTATACATTAAAGGGGCCAGACTATAAAGTGCTTCTTGCCCCGGTTTGGTGACAGGTTTTCCTATATATTTGTTGGAGAAAGCGAAATGGATGGTAGGATGATAAAGGTCTCCATCAAATGTAGTTTGATAAGAAAAAGCCTTGCAAGCAGAACTGGTCATCCTCTATTTTTTTATGTGTTTGTTAATGTACAATGCCTTTAAATCTCTCTGTGTACTGCAACAGACTGGTTAACTTTATGACTTTTTGAAAAGTGTTGTGTGGTCTGTTTTGATCCATGAACTTGTAGATGGAGTATGCAAAATAATGTAATGGTCCGGTCAGTTGTTTTTGACATCAACTATCTGATGAAAATGGAACTTATGAACACATGGAAGCGTGCCAAGAGTGCCTCTTCTAGTGAACTTGTGTTATTAATTCAAGCTGAGGCTGAAACCATGTTTTCATACAAAGCCAGAGTCTTACTACCCACAAACACAAATGCAGAGCAGTTGGTTCATTCAACACATGGCAAATCTTTTGCTATGTTAATTACCTCAATCTTGCTTTGCATTGGTGTTTCCCATATAGTAAGGACTGGACTGGTTTTAGTCTAAGGGCTGTAGCTTTTTCTATTAAGATGTCACCAGCTTATTGGGTTTTTTCCCTTCTCTCTCTTATTAAGCATGACCAAAGTGTGAAGTATTTAAGTATGGTGAAATGGTCCTGTTAACATACGCCCAATTCATTTTTGTTTGTTAATGTTTGAAGGGACAGCTGTACAATAAAATGCTGTAGTAACAGTGGGTTTGCAACTGCACAAATGGTGTTCTCTTTGTACTCAATAAGCCTCAGCGTTAAGTCCTAAAAAATAGGGGAATGCAAGTTCAAATAAACCCAACTGAAAAAGGGGGTAGAAATACACCCTAAAAATTCTTCAGAAAATGTACGAGACAAATTCAAGAATGGGTTTTTATTTGATTTAAGACTTCAGTTTGAGGTTTTAGACATGCATTCTCTTATTTGAGCGAGGCTGTATTGGGCACATATCTACAGTGCTAAAATGTTAACAATATGGTGCCGGTTAAAATTAATCAATGGAGCTCAGATTTTTTAAACTCTAATCAACAAAACAGAGAAAAAAAACTATCTCAAAGAATTTATGTTTTGATGTGAATTCCAAATACTTTAAACATTAGGAAGAATAGTGGTTAAATTTTGTGTAAACTAGATTCATATGTTTATGCCAATCAATGCAAAATGTCAGAAATGGATCTTTCTGGAAGTTGTCTGATTTTGACATCTGCTTCAGCATGCAGGAGGCTGTGGGTTCCACTTCCATCCAAGTCGCCTCTGAATCTTTCGGTGGAACTTCAATTAACCAAGAATGCTGTGCTTGTCTATGTTCGAGTGGGGACAGAACTGTTGGCAAAGCTTCAAAAACTGCTTTGTCTGGAAACATTTTATGAAACAATGAAAGTTTGCATGTTTTACATTAGTGGTATAATAAACACAATTTGGAATACACATCAAGCAGTGAACTGTTCAGGGGAAAAATTTACCCATGCTTTTTATATTTACTCATAAATAAAACTAACTAATATTTGAGAAATCCGTACTAAAATCACAACTTTGTATAGATAGGATGAGATACTACCTTTAACCATGATCTTGCACCAAACACTTAGCATTGTATGAATATGTCTCAAGCCAGCACTGCACAGCTTTTACACTAAAGGGACAGGCATGGCCGCACGCTTGCATAATTTCTTCAATTGAAGTGGGATGCAACCCATAATGATCCCCCAAAACGGGGACAGACTCCCTTTACAACCACACACCCAATCCCTATTCCCTCTATCAAAAAGAACCTCACTGAATCCAGTATAGACCGGTTCAAACCGGTTTCGACTGAATTAATTCTGTAGTGGTCTTCTGAAAGACCAACAAGCATGTGTCATTCCCGAAAAGCTGTTGCAATGTGCAGTTGCTTAGTTGTAATCCAACTGTAGTTATAAACAACACAGCGGTTGATTCACATTATATGTCAAAAACCAAAACAGGCAGTTTAATTAAAAATAAATTGCAAACCCACTGTGAAAAAAAAGAGAAAGTATTTGTATCAAAACTCATCTAATCCAGACCAAATAATGTAAAGTTTTACACTAATTCCAACAATCCCACCATCTCACTATTCTGTCTATTTGTGTCCTACCTTTTCAGTTGAAGAAATTCAATCAGCGGCTGTGCCCCCTAAGTTTGTAAAGAAGATTCAAAAGGTCGAGGTCACCGAGGGTCACCCGGCCAGGTTTGACTGCAAGGTCACAGGCAGTCCCCGGCCTGAAATTAAATGGTACCTGGAAGGAAAGGAGATTGCCAGTTCACCATACATGAGAATAACAGACTCACCTGATGGAACCAGTTCATTGGTCATCCAGGAGGTGTTTGCCGACGACTCCGGCCGGTTCACGGTCAAGGCATCCAACCCTGCCGGTGAGGTCACCTGTAGCACCCTGCTTGTTGTAGAAGGTAAGTTCAGTAAATTGTCTAGAGCTGCTTAACAGAAAATGGCGCCAATAGCAGCCGAGTGATTTTTGAACTGTTACTCGGCTCACAATTTTGTATTTATTATTCATAAGGCAAAAAACTTTTGTATCAAAAATTTACCAGTCAAAAACGTTAATGGGGTGGATGAGAGCTTATTTCACCTGCTGGAAGTTTGGCAAGAACATTCATGAAAAGCTTCCTATATGGTTGTACACTGATATACGTACATGTATTCTGTTTGCACTGACCGTGGTCACAGTGTACAGAATACATGCCTGCTACTTTATCAGGGATGTGACCACCTATAGAATACACAGTCCCCAGCCACCTCAAAGTCTCCAAAATGATGGATCAGGTACTGCATCGGTCACAGAATAAAGCACTCTTACCAAAGCTATACAATCACTATGGTTTCATTTCCATAGAGAAGTATTTTTTGATAAATTTACTACAGCTGAACACCTTGGGAAGGTGGTGGGCTTATTTACATACATTTTCTGCTCAGCAATATTAGAATAGAGTCGATCTCTGTGTCACAGATTGAGAGATTAACATGTGAACATTTCTTGATAAATCAAAAAAGAAGAAAGGAACAAACTGGAGTGTTAATGTTTCAATCAGCTTTCCTCATAAACCGGAAAAGGATAACTTCTTCATAGTCTTAAAAGAGATCAGATAGACCAATGACACCGCTTTCTTTTAAAAAGTGATTGTTTATGAGCAAGGGTCAATCAGACCACCAAGAGATCATTGTTGTAAATGATGGATAAGAGGGAGGGAGAGAGAGATGAAGAGAAGGTGACCTGATAATGAGTTGGAGCAGAGATATGAGTCAATATACCCGGAGTAGTCGGAAACTCACACCTTGATAGGGTTTTGTGTGTAATAGAGTTAGCATGTACCAATGATTTGTAATGTGTTTTGAGACGATTGGTGGCAGCATACCTACCAGATAATGAGCCATTTGCCGGTTAGATTTGAACTGTGTCTGGTGGTACAATGACTTGCTTACTCACAAGTTAGCGCTTGAATTTTAATTCCTCAGACTACAGAGACAGTTGCTTTATGTATGTCGTAGGGCAAGCTCTTGTATAGCCATCTCCAGATTGGTAAAACCTATTACCATTGTGCCATTCACATTCATTCATAATTGCATATAGGTGTGCGCCGTCTCTTGCGTAACTGCAACTTGTCTCTTCAGTCTGAGGAATTCAAATTTAAGTTGCAATTTGTGACTTGGCATGTTTTTGAACCAGACAGTATTCAAATGTAACTCAGAAAAGTCTTATTCTTCATTGTTTACTAGTACAGAGCATGTGCATAATTTCAAGAACAATGGACTCACCTGGTATATGATGGTCTGCAGCCACCGATAGTCTTTAAAAGTCTCAAACTTTTGAGTAGTTTGGATGAGATTAATGATGCTGTTTTGTTGTCACTGTTTTGAACTACAAAAATTTAATTGAATTCTTATACAGAATGTTTGGACTCAGCACATCATCAATCCCATATAACAATACTTGTCCTTCCTCGTTTCTCTTCCCCTCTACTCTTCACCACACTTAAAAAATACTATCAAAATTACAATAATATTCGCTTGTATTTTACCATTAACAAACCTTTTTTTTTCCATACAATCACACTGAAATTCAATAAAGTACAAGAATCAACAATTACAGATTTGTCTTGTCATTTGCCTGTTTTGTGCAGAGTTGTTTAATATTTGTGTTTGTAGCATTTTATAGCCATTTAGTGTCCATATGCCTGTGAATGTGTTTTTGCTTTTGTTTTGCACGCTGTAATTAATAAAATGTTCATAATTTTTTTTAAATTGTGTTTTGTCAGTGTGCGTTAATTTGTATTTGCAGTCCTTATTGTAATGAATAAGAAAAAGTTCAATTGATTGTTGTCTAAAACAATTTTTGCATGTTTTATGTCGATTTTCTATTTGTCCGATGTCATTAAAACAAAAAGACACAGTGTAGTAATGAATTTGTTCACTATAATGGTCTGATGTTATGAGAGAAATAAAGTTGACAGAATTTGTTATGTGTTCATGTTGTCTGGGCCAGCACTGTGATTAAAAAAAAAAAAAAAAAAAAAAAAAAGCATGCGCCTGAATTCGTAGTCTTCAAGTGTTTACCTGCATGATGTTAAAGTCTGTTCTGCAGTGTTTTATCCTGTTTGCTCAAATATGCTAACGGCTACCGATTATTCCCCCACCTGCTTGTTCTCACTTCACAAAGGATAATAAGCATGTAAGTATCTATTAATATGTTTGGGTTTTATTAACTGTAACCTATTCTCTTTTAAACTTGGGATAATGTGGAAAAACAAATAACAATTGATTCAATTGGTTGATCAACTATCCTGTTCATAAGTTTAATGTAATTCCACTGTAAGCCAAGCCCACTTCACAGAAACTGGCTCCATTGATTACCAGAAGCACACAGGTTAGTTTTTCTTCGACAATTAATGCAAGAGGAGTTTCATAATCGGACTTTTGCATTCATTCTTCAAAGACTAAGCTCTTCTTAGAATTGATGGATTATGTTATAAGAATTGGTATTAAATGATGAAATTTATAATTTTTGGGTAAAATTACAAACACTTATGCCGGCTTTGGAGCCAGAAGTAGCTAAAATGTTGGACATGCATCAGATCAACATGCTTGAGACGCAATGACTTACCAACAGGATAAGCTCTTTTCATAGCTGCCCCCAATACTTCTCATTACATGATGCACCTTCAAAAGATGTGTTTAAAAATCATTTAGACCATAATCAAAGACAATTGAAATGGGGTTTTTATGGGGAAAAAAAGAAGAAAACATTTCTGGAACTTGATTTCAACAAATATTTTTAAAAAACATGTTTTTTTTTAATCTGGCAAATGTTGGTTTTTCACTCTAATTATATAGATAAATCATGCATGTAACTACTAAATACAGTGTGATTTTGCTTGTGATATTAATTAATAACTGTTAAGAGGGATGACAAGAGTCAACAAGCATTACGTCAACACATAAGGAAAAGAAGTAGCAACAAAAAAGTAACTTGAAAATGTTTATAATATGCTGATGGAGAAGTCCATCACACTCTTGCATGGGAGTTCTAACTTGATCAGAGCTGTCATTTGTCTTTATGTTAAATATAATCGTACATCCCAATGCACAATATAACGCAGTAGTTTTTTAAAAAGTGTTTTGCATCAAAACAAGACCTTGAATTTTTTTTTATGCTAACTGTTTCAGCTGGTGCCCCAGAAGGACAAGGCATTGGACCCCTTAGCTTCAGTGAATCCTACGGGGGTGACGTTAGCGGTGCCTACAGTGCTGAACAGGGTCTTGATACCTCGGAAGACACAGACGAAGATATTGACGAGCTCCTTCCCTATGACGGTACGGTCGCCTTTGCGTTGCCATTAAAACGAGAGACCAGGAAACCTCACGTGCATGCTGTACCTGTCTTACAGAGGTTACCAGCAGAGAAAGAGAAGGCTCTGACTGATGGACATGTGCATAGTGGGACGTCTACACACGAGTCGTCTCCATCGCAACCGTCAGAACCTTCACAACCTTCACAACCACTGCAGGTAGGATCTGAATGATATACATGTACAAATCTTATATTTTTTCTTTGTTTGAATGAATGTTTTGAAATTTAATATGTAAAGATGCAAGGTCCAATTTATGGCAGATCTGATTCAAAAGTTAAGATTTTAATTTGAAAAAGCTATTTTCATAAATCAAGCTTTCATTTAAGGTAGTGCAGGATAAAAACTGCCAACGATGTTTTTCATCAAAATAAAAAAAAGGAATTGTCATTGGGAAAACAACATTATCTCAATCTTGTACGAACAATTTTGGAAGTTCTATGTTTTCGTGCACTGTGCCTAGCATATGCACAAGTTTTTGTATTGTTTTCCATTTTGAAATGGCATTCTTTAAATTTGCCATTTAATTGCCATTGAAATGCACTACTTACTGTGAGCGAATCATTTATAAACGTTTTCCAGGGTACATCAGCTGCTGCTGAAAAGCCTGCTGTTGCAACAGTTGAGGTGAAGGAAGAAGCAAAACCATTTGCTGGTCGCTCATTTAAGAAGACAACAACCAAGACCACAACATCAAGAACCCCTGAGGTCACCCGAACTCACCAGACGCAAGTGCACCAGACACCAACGCCTATGGCATTTGCCCACCCACCACCTGTCACTAGAATCATGGAAGCGCGTATCCCTCCTACGTTCACCAAGTTCATCAACCACTGTCGTGCTCCAGAAGGAACCACGGCAAGGTTTGATGTGACTGTGATTGGTACACCAACACCAGAGATCTGGTGGTACCGAAATGGAGAGGAATTGCATGATTCACCCAACGTGAGGATTGCAGTACGCTCGGATGGGACAAGCACACTGATCTTTCCAAGAGTGAAGCCAGGTGACCATGGGAAAATAACATGCAAGGCAGAAAATGCTGCTGGATTAGCATCGTGTACTGCAAAACTCATTGTGGAAGGTAAGCTCACTACAATAGTCCTATACATGTACTGGTTTTGTAAAACTTTTTTTTCCCACCAACATGACCAATGTAATCAAAATTTTTTTTTTACATCAACCATATTGAGAACTCAGTCTAGCTCAATTGATCTAATATTTGGTAATAGTTTGTTCTTTATTTTTATCGATTAATTTTAATAAACATGCCACAAAGTTTTAAGGTACATAAATGTAAACAATTTCCACATGTCAAAGAAAGCTGACAAACCTTTAATTTGTGGAATCTGAAATGTAACTGTTTAATTTCTCAGCTCCAAGAAGAGTTGTCCAGAGTGATACCGAGCAGCAGTCACTGCGTTCGTCCTTCACAATGGCACCAGAGGGCTATGCTTCGGATTTTGAGATCCAAATCCAACCAAGGAGTAAACGAGTTGTTCGCTCAACTCCTCCAACCTTCAATTCCCGTCTTAGCAGCCAGGAAGTTCATGAAGGCAACGTGGCTCGGTTTGAATGCTATGTCACTGGCCACCCTAGGCCTGCTGTCAGATGGTACAAGGTAAAAAAAACTCTTAT
>CM021531.1:8507270-8525875 GCA_010994315.2 Pisaster ochraceus
CAGAGCAACAAACTGAAGAAACTGTGACAGTGCCAGTAGAGGCTGTTATTGCCCAACAGACAAAGACCACAACACTGTGGGACAAACCAGAGCAAATAACCACAGAAGATGAAACAGAGGAAATAACTGTTGTGACTTCTGAAGCTGTTTCAGTTCCAGAAAAGAAACTGCCTGCAGAATGGGAACACACTCTTGAGGTTGATGTGCCCACTGACAAAGAAGAAGTTGTGGAAGAGCTAGCAACTCTTTTGTCAGAGACGTCCAAGAAACAAGAGCAGATAACGTGGGAGGTATCTGAGAAAGTACAGCCTACAGAAGAACAAGTAGAAGTAACAACAGTAATTTCAGTTGAAGCGGTCATTGCCCCTGAGACAAAGGCAACAACACAGTGGGACAAACCAGTACATATTACAACAGAAGACGTAACTGAAGAAGTAACAGTTGTGCCTTCTAAAGCTGTATCGGCACCAGAAAGGAAAGTTGAAATTCCATGGCATGGTGCTGAGGAAGTGGCTCCATTGAAACCAGACAAAGTTTCACGCATTCCTTCCGATGCGGTTGAGAGTATTGTAAAGCATACACCATTGTCTTGGGAAAGTTCATCTCATGTACCCACAGAAGAAAATACAGAGACTGTCCAGGAAGTTCAAAGTAAACCCTTGGAGGTACCAGGTACTAGAGAAGTCCATCCATGGGAAAAGCCTAAGGACATTGAAATACTTGAAGAATCTGTCACAGTTTCTGAAGAGCAACTAGCTCCTCTGCAAACTAGTGAAATCACCAAGCAAACTACTTGGGAAGGCCAGTCAGAGGTTGTTACTGCCCAGAGGATAAGACATGAAGCTGAGGAGGTCAAAACATCACCCCTTTCAGTACCAACTCAGCAAGAAGTGACTCTTACTCTGAAACCATCAGAATTAGAATATGAGACAGTTTCAGATGTAACTGTTGCTCCTAAAACAGAGGATGCTGAGGTGACTGTGAAGTTAGCAGGTAAACCAGACATTACCTCTCATGCAGAAATACAACCAGTGAGAAAAGAACGCTCTGAGCTTGAAATAGCGCCGCAGTTTGTGCAAGAACTTGTTGACATTGAAGTGCACTTGGGCCAGCCAACTGAGCTGGTCTGTGCAGTTGAAGGATCGCCACAGCCAACCGTTCAGTGGTTCAGAAATGGAGTTGAAGTAACCCCAAGTCAGCAATACACCATCATGACTGATTTCGAGAAGGGAAGAAGCACTCTTATGATTGCTAATGTTACTGAGGAAGATGACACTGAGTTTGAATGTCGAGCAACAAACATTCAAGGTGTAACTTCTTCATTTGCTGAGGTCATTGTTGATGGTAAGTTGATTTTACAACTCTATTGTTTTTTTCCCCAAAATTTAACTTATTAAGTTATAAGTAATTGAATAAAATCATTTACAAAATAATTGTTTAACATCAGTTTTTTTAAACCAACTTTGTGTGTGTGTTGTTTCAAAGCTCCACTTGATGAAGTCCAACAAACTGAGGTTGAAACTTTGAAAAAGGATAATGAAGATGTCGAGGTGATCCAAGTTGCAACAATGAAACCTTTAGAGACAGAGACAACTGATGTTGAAATCTCAATAAAACCGAGAACTGAAGTCTCTGAAGTAGTGATTGAGAGAGAATCACCAGAGGAGCTACAAGAGGTGCAGCTTGTTGTTGAGAAGCCTCAAGAAACCACTGAAGTGACACTGAAGAAGCAACCAAAGAAGACTGAAGTCATCACAAAAGAAATTGTAAAAGATAAGCAGCAACCAGAGGAAGTCTATGTCAAGGAAACAACACAGGAGGTGTTAGTTACTGAGGTAATAAGAGATTTTCCACAAGAGCTGCAAGAAGTTCAAATCATCATGGAAAAACCTGAGGAGACATCCGAGGTTGAAATCACAATGAAAGAGAGGAGGGAAATCTCTACAGTTGAAATAGCAAGAGATCAACCCCAAGATTTACAAGAGATACAATTTGTTGTAGAGAAACCTGAAGAAACATCTGAAGTCAGCCTATCTCTTCAACCACGCAAAACTGAAATCGTGCGCACAGAAGTTGAAAGGGATATTACTCAGGACTTGGGTGAAATAGAAATAGTTCTGGATAGACCTAATGATGTTGCTCCTACTGAGGTGACGATTATGAAGAGAGAAGAAATGCCCCAAGAAATTGAATTTACAGTAGAAAAACCGCAAGATGAAATCCAAGAAATTGAAATAAGACGAAAGGTGACAACAACTGTCCACACAGAGGTGGATAGCAGCATTGAAACCCCAAGCCAGTTTGAGTTTGATGTCCAAAACCTTGCTGCTGAGGTGACAGCTGACAAGATCAGCCGTGAAATTATAAAGGAGGTCACCACAGAGGTTATTTCAGATGGGATAAGCCGGGAAACTACACATGAAATCACCACTGAGATGTACAGAGAAGGCCCAGTGTTCATCCGGGAGGTAACAACTGTTGAGACGACCCTCACTGAGGAAGTACGATTTGAGTGCCAGGTGACTGGTGTGCCCGCTCCAACTCTTAAATGGTATCATAATGGAGACGTACTCCGTGGGGAAAGGTACATTGTCATTAATTACAATGATGGTGTGAGTGAGTTGTTCATCACCGAGGTTACCGAGGATGATATTGGGACTTTCATGTGTGAGGCAGTGAATCCTCTTGGGCGAGCAACAACAGTGGCTCAGCTCATCATCACAACTGGTATTGTATTCCACTTTTATAATCAGTATGCATGCAGATGTATTAGCTCGGCCACCTATTTTAGCAAGGCACTGATGCACGTGTGTTGTGAAATATTTACTACTTCATGATTTTAACATTGTGTTTTCCTCATTTTAAAATGCATCAGAATACTGAAGGAATGTGAATCACTGTTGCTTGCTTTGTAAATTGCTTGAAGAAAAGAAACACATTTTAAAGTTATAAATTGCTTTTGTATTTGTTATTCTGTTCTATGAGTGCCAGTGTATAAATTAACGGTATGTTTATCATAAATCGTACTACTGGTTTAGTTTTGCATGTTGTCATACCTAGTTTGCTGTATCAGTTAGGCTGACTTAGAAAGTGTTGTGTGTCTCAGCATGAGTGTTTTGTACATGTGAAAGTCTGTGATTGTGATTGTGTTCATTGTGTGAGAGACTGACAAACTCTAGTGCAACAAAAACATCCTTTCAGAATAATTTACAATTATTTTAATTATGAAGTGTTGTGTGCATTACCCCATTATTATGCCTTATTTAATTGGAAAACGGCCGAACAACGCTAATATATCAAGCTATTCAGTGCTACACAAGAAATGAGCTATGCCAAATTACATATAAATCTTAATGCTCAGCAATAAAGTTAAATGCTAAAATAATGCAACCACACCGTCTTCGCAGTATGCATGAGGCAATGGTTGACACATCTATTAAAAGTGAGTTTCGCTAACACTAAATGGAATTTTGTAGAGATTGGAATTCCAAGTGATTCTTTTTAACCACTTCGGGTCAGTAGTTGGGGGCTTCTGGTGCAATGGTTTCCCTTAAAACCTGACTTGATAAAGGAAAGCCTTATGTCAGCCGCCAGACTGACAGCAACAAGTTTACGTGGCACCAAGGTTGCTCTGGGCATTAAAAACAAAGTTTGTCGTAGACACATCATCCGTTGTGAAGTGGTTAAATTTTACTGAAATTAGAAATTTTCTTAGAAACTACAGAGTTTCTTCTGGAATATTTGTATTCAGTTACAATTGAGCTGCACAAAATACAAAGCAATGAAAAGATATTCAATCATTGTAAACAGTCTACACAGTCTAAATAATAATAATTTTGCTTAAAAAGTCACCTGAATCTAAGGCTTTCTTTTCTTTGAATCTTCAAGGAGACACCAAAACTGTGGTTGACATTGAGGAGGTCACTGTGGAGAAAGAGACAGAAGAGACGGTAGAAGTGATCATGCCTGTAGAGAAACAACCTGAAGATGTAGAGATTGAAATCACCTTGATACCCCCAGAGTTTGTAGAACCCATCTTGAGCCTTGAGGTTGTGGAAGGTGATAAGGCGGTGTTTGAGGCCCATGTGATTGGATCGCAACCCATTGAGATAACATGGTACCATACCCAAGAACTTCTACAGGTAGGAAAGATTGTGTTTTTTCTTCATGTGAGTAAATGTTCTTGCCTGTCAAAAGTACATTTTGTGAATCACACAAAACCTGCATCAGTGTAAGCAAAATCATAACTGATATTTTTGATGAAATGACATGTAGAAATCAAAAAAGAAAAGTCTCCTTTCCCCCCCCTCTTTTTTCTTCTTCTTTTTTTTCAATAGTGAATTGAACAATGACATCAACTGTGGTTATTTAACTGGGCAGTACTTGTGGAAAATGATTGTGAAGTCCAGTCAAGTTTTAAAGTGAGATCTCTGCAAGTGTAATTAGATTTTAATTTTTTTAATCGAAACTGAAATGAAATCTTCTTTATTTTCAGGACTCGCCTGAGTTTGCAATTACCTTTGATGGCAAGATTTGCACCTTGGAGATCTCGGAGGTGTTCCCTGAAGACTCTGGTGATTATACATGCAAGGCATCCAATCCAGTGGGTGTTACAACCTGTGTAGCTACTCTCAATGTCTCAGGTATGTTTGTCAGTTCTTTGAGTGCTTTAACACCACATTATCTCATACTTCTATTTTGTTAAAGTGTCAAGATTTCTGACTGGTGCTGGTAACTGGAGCATTTTTCAAGTTACTTCTTTTTTTAATATACACTCAACTACTTGTGTTTTGGAAAATGGTGAATTCACACTTATCATTATAGATTCTTACAGAGATTTGACACAGAAACCTTCATTGTTAGAGTTTATTCATGGTGTAAATACACAGAAAAGAACAACACAACCTTTCTGTGTAGTACAGCTGATTACGTTGTTATACCCAAAGTTGGTAAGTTTCCATGCATCAGCAGGGCTGTGTGGATCCTAAATCCCTTCCAAAATGACAAGTACAGAATGCAGTTTAAAAATAAACGGAGTAAGCCTAAATTTCACACTACCTATTGTGGAACATGCTACTAGTTGTTGGTTTTTTTAAATTTTCATCTTGATAAACAGGCACAAAAATAGTTGCTGAGAAGGAGCACTGATTCAAAAGCTTAATCAATACACTTTAAAAAAATGCTCTATGGAATTCATATGCCCTTTGTTTAAGTGAATCAAATTGAAATTACAAGCAAAACGTAGGTATGTAAGAAGAGAAGAGGGATCTCAGAAGGAACTGGGACATCAGATTTTTTAAAAAGACAATACTAATTGTTACTAAATATGCTGAATCCATTGAGTTTTCATCGGGCACTGTTATTCGGGTGGTGGAACACATTAGGAGTTTCAAACGGTGGAGTTTGCCAGGACGGCATGACTAACACATATACTGTTACCAAGTAATCTTAGACTTAGCTAACACATTCCACTATGTTTATTTTAGCACTAACACCATTAATATCCCTCACTCTAACCCACTTTAATTCCACAGAAGGGGCTGAAACAACCACAAGTAAACTCACAGAGGTTTCAGCAACCCATGTGGTTCTCGGTTTAACCGACTCCAAAAAACTATTGAGTAAGCAGCAGCCTTCTTCTAAAACTGTCAAATCAGTGCCTGAATTGAAACGGGTATTCCCAGATATCAGAAGTGCAAGAAAAGGTGATATCCCCACACCACAACCCTCTTTTCAGACATCCTCTTGTGTTGTTGACAAAGTGTGTCCTAAGAAAGTGGACAAACTAACCTGCAAACCAAAACTAACAAGAGATTTCAGTATGGAAGAGCAGCCAAACCAATCACATTCTGACAGTTCTGGTAGAGATTCTTATCCTGATGAAACAAAAATGGCTCTGAATTGCTCCACACTGCTCAAACCCAAAGATGGCGGCGTTGTTGACACTGAAGAGTCTCAAGCACCAATCCCTCTTAGAAAAACCAAGTCTCTGAAAGCACTATCTCTCATGTATGCTGTTGAGGAGGATGAATTTTGTTCACATTCCACCAACGCACCTTACACTAGCTCCATAACTGCACAGTCCCCTACACCACAGACACAATCCCCTCCTGTTAAGAAGTCAACTCTAAGAAGTTCACTGAAGTCACTTTCATCTTACTATTCAGCGGATGAGTTTAGCAGCAGCTCCCCAGAACAAGTACAGGTTGGCTCTGGCAATTTGGCAGATGCCATTTCAAGCATTGAAACACCTGAAACTGACTTAAAAAAGGAAGATTTAAAGGGGAAGAATGAGGAGGTTGCGACTGTCGTTGATTTGGAAGAAGTTGAATCTCCATCTGGAACAGTTTGTGGGTCTTTGATAAACAGGGTAGAAGAAAGGGTAGATGTTGGTTTAGAAGAAGATCTATCTGAGGGTGATGATTACAAGTCAATTGATGAAGAAGAAAATTCAGTGCAGGATGAGGTTGATGGTGAAGAAAAGAAGTCGTGTAGTGACAAAGATTCAGGTGAGGTGGCTACAGGTGAAAGTGAGAAGTCAAGTAAAGAAGCCTCATCTGATGAAGAAAACTCTCAATCTGGAATGGATTTACCACATCAGGATGATACAATTGCTGCTCCCAAAACATGTGATGTTTATGTTACAGTTCCTGATGATGATGATGTCACTGCAGAGAAAAGACCGAAACTAAAAATCAGATGTTCAGATAGTTTGGATGTTAATGATGGTATGGAATCACTACCAATGATCACTGTCACTTCTCCGGGTGGTTCTTGGCGAGAACGCATCACTTCCTCAGAAGATATTATCTCATCTTCAGAATATGAAAGCACTGATGATGAAGAAGATGACAATAATCATTTATCAGTTTCATCAGATGACGAAGGTCGGGTTGGAATCAAGGTTGAATCAAAAGATCCCAATAAATCTAAAGAGGGGCTCCTTGAGGATGTCTGTGGCAAGAGTTCATCCCAGCCTAAGGTATTTCTGTATGAAGTTGAAGAATGTGAAGAACCGGATATTGTCAAACCTCCACAGGACTGTAGGGCAATAGTGAATGGTGTTGCATGCTTTGAGATCAAAGTCACTGGAAATCCAACACCAAATGTAAAATGGTTTAAAGATGAGACAGGGGTCAACGACCCCAGGATGAACAGTGTTGTCAGCAACGGTTGCAGTTATTCCCTAATTATTACTGATGTTACCAAGGGGGATGAAGGGATGTACACGTGCACTGCAAAGAGCGTGTTGGGTCTGGATAGTGCAACGGCTGAACTGATTGTTGAAGGTTGGCTAACTCACTAATAATTAATCACCTCTCTCATTTGATTGTAGTGTTACAATAGAAAACTAGAAAGGAACACACTTATCACAATCTGTCCGTATTTGTTAAGCACCATGATAAACCCTCACTATTGACAAACTACTGTTTTTTATACACCATTCAATCTCTGATGTGAGGTACATTTTAACGAAGGTTATTGACTTTTTTTGTCTATGGTCTTGTAATAAGACAAAGCCGAAGTATTACTCCAAATTTACCTGATCCAATAAAACCCAATGTGGCATCTATCAGTAAGTGATGTATCTTTACTTCCACAAACTCTCCCTTTTGTCTTGCATAAAGAAAATTGTTGATTTCTGAAAACATCACTGTAAAATATGTGATGGAAAAGAAAATAGATTAAAAAAATATTGTTGTTATGCATCATGTGAAAGTGAGTTTGAAGTAGGTACAATGTCAACAAACCTAGTTATTCATGTACCAAGTAGAATAGAATGTACAAACATTACACATAGTTTAACCAAGTAGTTATAACACTCAAAATGTTTTTACTTGTGGTTTCAGTGATAAGAGTAATAAAGCTTCAATTCTAACCTAAAATATTCTTCTAATACTATTTAAAGACTTAAAGCATTCCCTCTACCCCAAAATAATAACAAGTTAAATAAATAATTCAATGATAACGAACATATTTGGAATTTAAACCTTTCGGCAAGATGGCTTTATTTTTCTGTCTATAATTTATCATGCCAAAAGGTTTACATGTTATCAGTCAGAAACAAAAACGTTAATTTCTAACAATTAAATTCAAATAAGGATACTCACTTATCCCCACTTTCTTTTTAAAATGCTCTCAATACGGATGATAAATCTAACTTTAACCTGTTTGGTATTTTTTTTTTGCGTTTAAGCATTCTTTTTTATCATTCGTATTTTTTATGTTTTATCATTTCAGTTTTATAATCTGAGCATTATTAATAAAACAGCATTTTGTCAATTAAATTGGCTATTTTATCAAATTGATGACTACAGGTCTAAGAATTAGTTTTGCATGTTGTTTGCCACATTAACTTACCATTTGATTTATTGCATGCTTTTTTTTTTGTATTTTTCTTTGCACTAAATTTACTTCTTGCAGAAGAGGAAGTTAAACCAAAGCGTTTGTCATCTCCCCTGAAGAAACCCTTCATTTATGACGAGTTAGAAGAGTGGAAACCGCCAAAGCGCCCTGTTGACGCTGTCTCCAAAGTGAGACAGGAGGAAGTTGAAATGGAAGAAAAGATCAATGCAGGTAGTGTTGAAACAGTTGAGACAGAGATGAGGAGGCCATCTTTGGAAAAATCAAATACATCTTCATCACATGGATCTGATGAAGAGCAGGAGGTAGATGATGGGGATGAAAATAATGTCAGAGAAGGAAGTGTCAGTGATGTCAGGTCCAGGTCGACCTCCTCTTCGTCCTCCAGTACCTCTGATAATGAATACATTCTCCAAGGCAAGCATTTACCATCTGGAAGCATCTCACTGCCAAAGACTCCTGAACAGCAAGACAGTTCCCAGTCAGACAGTAGCTTCCATTCTGGTGCAACAAGTGACAAGGAAGTCATGGCTGCACTTCAGAAACCTGTTGAGGAGCTACCACCGGATCATGCCTCTGATTCAAGTTCAGACTCATCTGATAATGAGGATGATAGCGATGGTAATGGTCAATCTGGAGAAAGAACATCATCAGACTCAAATGCCGAAGATGCTGATGAAAAGCTTGGTGAGGATAAAGCAGATGCAAAGAATTCACTTGGAAATGGGTCTGGTTCGTGTACTTCTTCAGATGAGAATATCGAGGATAAACCTACTGTAGATCCTTACATCACAGAAGTCTACCTAGAAAAGAGAAAAAATTACACATTGTCATCTGGAGGCTCAAAGACAGAAAGTGACTCTGATACTGATCATAAAACAAATCCCTTAAGCCCTGAGATTTCATCTGATGATGGAGAGAACTTAGATGCGAACCAGGACAGTGAATCTCCATCGATATCTAGTCCCACTGCTTCAAGCGATGATGAGCAATCGTCTGATGAACCAAGAGGTGAATTCTCAAAAGGGAACAATTTTAGCACCACTTCCTCCTATGAGACTGAAGAGGGTATTCCAATGGTCACGCAGAAGTATGTGGAATGGGTTGGTCCTAGGTACCCAGAACAAAATATTAATATTCACTTAAAAGGAGGAAAAAAGGCAGATTCTATTAATAAGGAAGACAGGAAGGATGATCAAGCAGACGATTCCCCAACAAGTTCTTCATCTTCTGAGGATGAAAATGAGAAGAAAATAAAAGATAACATTCATGAAACTCTTGCAAATACTCAAAAAGAATTGCCTGAAGCTTATTGCACATTTCTAGAGAATGGACCACAGGTGGCAACTGTACCAGGTAAACAGACAGCAGAACCAACTTCCTCTGAGTATGAGGTTATTTCTTACAAAGAAGTGCACATCAGCAGATCTTCTGACTCCGATTCCGACTTATCATCAAGAAATAACATGTGTGTTCCAATCTATGAAACTTCTATTTTCCAGCAGACGATTGAGAAGGTCTCAGTTAAACAGGTTTTGACTCAGGAAGTATCATCTGTTGACTCTGAGGAGATTGTCTTTCATATCAAAACCAGAAGGGAGACGTCATCAGGAAGTAGCTCATCTTCAGAAGATGGTGATGGAAAAATTGACAAAAATATCAAAAGTGTCCGAATACCTAGTGAAGGTGGACAGAGCTACATTCCGCTACACATCAAACTCAATGTACCCACATCATCGCATGAAAATGAGCATAAGTCCAGCTCTTTGACACTAAATGTAAATGCAGAATCTCCAAGTCCAAGAGTCGTGGACGTGTTCCTCGAGTGTGCCCCTAGAGGTGCCCTACAGTCAGTGACGTCACCAGAGAAAAGACGACAAATAAGGATTTTGCAACCAGGCACCGGTATTGAACCTGTCACTTTGTTCCCATCCAGTGATGGTAGTGATGTGGAATCACCTGATACTGGACAAGAGGATGTCACTGTTGATGCTATAAATGATGCAGTTGTAGTTAAAGTCAGTCAGACTGCTGAAGAGAAGCCTTATTTGGAAATCATTACCTCTGAACCCGAACAGAAACATGAGCAAGACCGGGAAATATCTCCGAGCAGCAGTGATGAGGAACGTTGTGTGTCTGTTGATTCTGCTGAAAGAATAATGCCTGATGCTAAAGAACCCAAACCTGATGTGGAACTCATTAACTTATCACCAATAAGTGATTTAAGTGATCAAGTATCTCTAGTCAAAGAAGAACGCTTACCTTCATTTCTGTCTCCAACAAAGGAAGCTTTTATTAATGGTTCAGAATCATCTTTGTGTGCTCCTTGTTTCACCAAGGAGCTTCAAGACATCACTGTTCTTGAGGGTGATGCCGCAATGCTACAGTGTTATGCCAAGGGTCAACCATCCCCACAATTTGTGTGGTTCAAGGATGATGAAGAGATTGATGAAGAGGATGATGTTTATGACATAAACACCATGATTTATGAGGACTGCTACACGGAGTTGGTTATCCACGAAGTGACTCCTGAAGATGAAGGGGAGTATAGGGTGGAGGCCAGAAATGTGCAAGGAGAGGCATTCTGCAAGGCATATCTTAGTGTAGAGGTCTTAAATGAAGAAGGGGAAACAGAAACTGGGACATCTGGTCAAAGTGATTCATCTGGTAAAGATTCAGATTCTAAATATTCAAGTGACAGTGAGTCTGATTTGCATGAACCAGATTCCAAAGACACAAGGAGAAAGGACCAAATACCACCTGGGAATAAAATGGACGAGGGAGTTGATATGATTGATTCTTCCTCAGTTATATCAGACTCTGACTCTAACGCTGAAGCTGATCAAGTCCAGGTTGACCAAGAATCACCACTGGAATCAACTCCAATCAATCCCAGGTCAAATTCCGCCAATGCTGATGATCCTAAGTGGAATCCCTGTTTTGTTTCCGAAGATGGAAAGCAACAACTGGTGTTTGCCAAGTATGAAGATGCTCCCTCGTCAATGGTTTTTGAAAGTAAATTGTGCACCATAGCCCACGCTCTTGTGGAACCTCCAACAGACCTACTTATGCCATCAGAACCTTTGGAAAAGATTCCTCTCTCTCCTGAAGAAGACAAAATAAGCTTGGAAGACAAACAGAACAAAGAAAACAACAACCAGGTTGAGCTCTTACCAGATGTCCTGGAGCAAGTTGCTTGGGAGTCGTGCAATCTCTCCCCCAAACAAATAACAGAAGAAGACCAATCTGCAGTTGTTGTCGAACCGGACTTGTGTATGGCTGGAACCAATGAGGACCGTTTCCTGGTAGAGAATCCTGAGACAGAGCGTGTTCGTCATTCCTCAGATGTCTTGCCTGTGTCTGGATCATTGCATGCTACCAAAGAAGGTTTGATGTGATGAGTTTTGTTAGTTTGCTAACAACATGTAGTATCTAACATGTAGCTGTGAATGTTGTTAGAAAATCATGCTTCTCATTAATAACCAAGTCAGTGTATGAATATTTCTGTTTTTCTAATCTTCATCCTTTACCATTGCTATGCTTCATTAGTTATTTAGATAGGTATATTGAAATCATGGTAGTCTTAGAAAAGTCCTCACTACAGGAAAGCAGCTTAACCTACACTGTAGTACTGCTTTGCAATAAATAGTTTAATGCAAAGTCTTGGTTACCTTCACTATTTTAATCGGCAGCTGTTAAAATTGGTAAATAAAAGAAGCGAGTAAATGTGATGATGTTGTACACATTTCAATGCAGTGCAAATAGTGTGGTATTTCATGGGCAATGATGCTGGGCAATGATATTGATATTCTATAGTCAAGTAGGAAAACATATTGCTTAAAAGCAATTAATTCTGCGGTACTTTCAATAAAA
The DNA here is from genome assembly GCA_010994315.2 of Pisaster ochraceus. NCBI lineage: Eukaryota > Metazoa > Echinodermata > Asteroidea > Forcipulatida > Asteriidae > Pisaster > Pisaster ochraceus. Next base: position 8,519,508 of record CM021531.1, read on the forward strand.
CAGATACTGATTGTTGAAGCCTTCACAGATGGAAAAACAAAAAACAAACAAACAAACTTGAAAACCTTTCACGTATGTTTGTACCTCGTTTTCAACTATGATTTATTACCAAAAAGGTTTTGACTGCACCATGTCAATGTCTGGTGTCGATTTCACAAAAAGCTGAGATAAATCTTAGGATGTGTTTCAATCTTAGTTGCTTATATTGCCACAATATAAATTACCACGGCAATTTTGACAACTCATCTTAAGATGAATCTAAAGTGTGTTTTGTGAAAATGACCTCTGACCAGTATACTCTTGATCATAATCTTAAACTATCCTGACTCTGACGTTGTATTTCACCGTTAAAGAATCTGTCTAATTCTTGTGAAAGAGTATACTAACTGAAAAAAATCTTTGTTCGCACATCACCTCTTTTCAGCAGCATCAAGACTAATGAAAAATCTTTACATGGTGGAAACCCTTCAGCATGTATTTCCATAGTGCAAAGTTTCAGAGTTCTACTTGCATTTGTATTGCTTCTTGACTTCAGTCTGTAAAATTCATACATGCAGCCTGACTTATCACCACAGATTAAAGAATTATCAAAATATTCTTGTTTATCCTCTACTTGTCCTTCACAGAAATTGACACGTGTGTTTGTTTGTTTTTTGTTCGTTTATTTGTTTGTTAAATTTTGTTTTATTCATTAACACCCCATTGAATATCATTAGGAAGCTCTGCTACTGCAGTCAGAACCACTCTAATTCAATTTTGTAAAGGGAAACAACTTGTAGTATTTTTTGTTTATTTTGTTTTACTTATCAATTATTCATTGATGCTGGTTGTCTACTTTATATTAAAATATAAACAATCTTGTAGCTGGGAGAAGCATTGATTTCTAAATTCTCAAGTGTTGAGTTTGCACATCAATTATTTTTATAAGTTTTTTGTTTTACGCAAAATTATTTTCCTTTGTGAAAAGGTAACCAAAAAAAAGCAAAACATTTTAGTGAAGTTATCTATTCTATCTGACATATCTTTTTGTCATTAAGTCTCAAGGTCGAGATGCCTCTTCATTGACCAAGGTCATTGCACACCTCTTTGAATAATCATGTTTTGTTGGGTGATATATGTTCAGCTCTCACAACCTGCACAATGCTACATCTGCAATGATGCTCAACACTGGCTGCCATTGCTGTGACCTGTTAAAATCCTGTCTACCTTTCTCTCTTGAAAAACTTTTCTCATTGCTTTTTCCTCATTTATTTCATTCAGCATTTGCTGTATCTCCGCAATGTGTCATTGAAAGCTGCACATTTAAAGACAGTTTCCACATTGGTGTCGTTTCAAAAAGCTTTGTTAAAGCCAAATAGTCTTCTACTTTCTGAGAAACATTTGTGCAGAAATTTTGTTGAGGAGATTTAAATTACACCCAAAAAGTTTACATCGATAGGGATCATAATCTTTTGTTTTGTAACAAGTTTGAGTTTATTTACCTAAAGAAAAGTCTATAAATGGCTTTTAAGATGATGACTTTGACTGCTTTTGAAACTGACACTCTTTGAGGATCCCTTTCTCTACTGTGGTTTTGGTGAAAGTTCTCTAACAATCATTCATTGATGATGACAGGCAAGATACACAAATAATAAACTTATTATTACTTTCTTAAATATATTAGATTTGCCAGAATCACCTAAGGAGAAGATAGATGAAGAGAAGCCTGTCAAAGAGGTGCCCAGGGAATCCATTCAGCCTGAGGTTCTTTTGGCTGATCAGAAGCCCTTTCCAGAGCAAGAGGAATCCAACATCATCCCCGTGGAGATCCTCCCAGAGAAGACTCCCAAGGAGATCCTGTTGGAGGCTGAGTACCAGGAGCTTCCCAAGGAGGAGCTTGCAGATGTTATCCCCCCACGCTTCACCAAGACGATCGATACCTTGAGCGTGGCAGATGGAGATATGGCCCGCTTCACTGCTGTAGTCTTTGCCAAGCCAATGCCAGAAGTGAAATGGTATGTGGACGGGTCTGAGATCCAGGATGAGCCAGAGTATGAGGTGACCTCTACCGATGATGGTATTTGCACTTTGACCTTACCAGAGGTCATTCCTGAGGATGAGGGAGAATACATGTGCAAGGCTGTCAATACCGGAGGGGAAGATACATGCACGGCAATGCTCTTTGTGGAAGGTAAGCTTGAATACATTGTTGATAATTCCATTGTTACTTTCAGTATCATTTGTTTCATAATGTTCCAAAAATGTTTTCTTCTTACTTTATCTTCATTTTGTATCTTCATTCTCTCTGTTGTGTATTATCGCATGATATTTGATAATCCTTGGTATTGTTCATTAATGCAAAAAGTTAGACTTAATCTCCTCATCTGCATTTTAAGGTTAAAATATTGCATAATTATGTGGAGATTAATGTTAATAAAACAGAGAGCAAAAAGCAACCAGAAGAACAAGTCCGTGAGAAATCTGAGATTGAACTTGAGAGGAAAGCTCCCAAACCAGAACTAATACAACTTGAGATAGACACTAAGAAGCCTAAAAAACCAACTGTAGAGAAGTCCTCTATCACAATGGAGGCAAAACCTCGTCCAGAAACGCGGGAAACAACGACCCTAGGTCTGGATGTGAAGGATACACGTCCTCTGCAGGACATTGAACTGGCACTTCAGGTTGACAAGCATGCACCGGAAGAACTTGTGCCACCATCCTTCATCCAACCAATTGTAACAATAATTGTGAAGGACGGAGATAGTGCAAGGTTCACAGCGGTCATCATGGGTGTCCCAACACCAGAAATAACATGGCTGAGGGATGGGGTTGACCTTCGGGAGGCCCCTGAGTTCAAGATCACCATCGAAGGCAACATCTGTGAGCTGATCTTGGAGGAATGCTTCCCCGAGGATGGGGGCAAAATTACATGCAAGGCTTCAAATCCTGCTGGCGTGGCTACCTGTACAGCTAAACTTATTGTCAGAGGTTGGATTATTTTGAAATTCTTCCTCCAGCATGCCAGCATGGATAATTGTAACAAGTTGCATGTCTTCGGTCAAAAACTTAATACAATCAAACTTTAGGTGCTGTCTCATAAGATCTTTGTACTTGTCGTGAGTAGTTCAATGCATATAGTTTCTGAAGCCTGATTCATACTTCACTTGCGAAGCAAATGGGGATAGCAGTATCATAACCAGAGGGGTCCCAGGGGCAAGAGTACCCCCTCAGAACCCTTGCTGCATCCCCCTGCAAAGTGAATGTTAATGACACAAATAATCAGTTTGTGCTGTTCTCAAATTGTGATGCATGAAAATTGCTTAACTTTCGCACACCACTTGAAGTATGGATTAGGCTTGATACATACATCGCTGAATTCAACAATAATAATACCGAAGCCTTATATCATGTAGTTATCTACAAATAAGTTACTCAAGGCTTTTGAACAAAGAGAAACATTTAAGACAAGTTCAGCTGCATAAATAGTAAGCTTTGGAGGTGCTAATTGCACATGCCCATTTAGAAGCGTGTCTTTTCTGGTAGTTTGATGTAGCAAATGTTTTGCTAAGTTTCTCAACATCAATACCACTGTGCTATGTTCAACTTGAAATGGTTCCAGATCGGTTAGTAACAAATATTCTAATTCAATAAAGAGCAGTATGAGAACAGGTATTGAAGCTACCCTTAAAGCCTCTGAGCTACACTGTAATTTCAATTTCTCCGACAAAATAATGATATAAACAATAGAATGTAATTTTATCAGGAATCATGTTTTTGATAAATCAACTTAAGGCTGCAAATCATGTAGATAAACAAAACCAAAGGACTGGAATGGGAGTTGCTGTGTACATTTCCTTAATCTGTTTACCTAATTTTAAATTGTTTCTACGGTAATCCTGTTTTGTTCAACTGTATTAACACTGATGTTTTTCCCTTGTTTTCAATTTGCATGATCCTGCTGAAGTTTTCCCTGTAACTTCTTATTGTAATGAAATACCTGAATAACTCAACTTTCTGTCTCCTTTGTGGATAATAACCAATCCAGTAAGGTGAAATCACATCATGATGTGCCACAAAGAATTTGCCTGGAAAGGCCATTTTTTCACAGTACATTGGTGGAAGTGGGCATACTTTGCATAATACATGGACTTTGTTTTACTCTCAGCAACTTCACCTTTGGAAAGTGAAACTTAACTTGTTTGCAATTTTGTCTGTGAGCCATATTATTATTATATTTATATGTGTGGCATAAGATTTTTTTTTTCAGAGTGATATTGTCTTTTTTTTTAAAACAAACTATACTGGGCAAACTCTTGGTGGATTAAGGTACTGTGAATATTTTTAATTCAATTTTGTTGCAGTACCATGCCACTTTTTATTTGGACACTGTTCATGTTTCTCATCCTACACATGTATCTAATGTTATCATTGCAAAATGCTCAAGTATCTGAATGTGGTTAATTTTGTAAAAACTGTTTCGCAGTGAAACTATCAGGATTTGTTTTTTAGACAGCTTTAGCTGTAATTCATTTTTTACTATTGTAACCACATCATTGATTCTGTGTCGTTCTTTGGTTGTGATTCCACTTCACTGTTAAACTAAATTGTACAGATAACTTTCTGGGTCCAATTTCCTGGAGCTGCTTAAGCAGAAACTTGCTTAAAAATATTCTGCTAAGCAAAATTAAGCAGGATACCAGTGGCAAATGGTACATGTGACATTTCACTTTGGCTGGTAACCTTATTCTGGTAGGCAGAATTTTATTGTGCTTAGTTACTTTTGTGCTGTAGGAGCTCTTTGAAATTAGGCCCAGGATGCTATTCGTTTATATCTTTATAAGATTTTGTAATTTGCTTTTGCACCATTGGTGTAAAGAATCATGGTATGGTCTTATTACAAGCAGCATGGTTGAAATCTATAATCCAACCTTACCTTTTAATTTGACCAAAAGTGACAAACTAAACACAATTTCTGATAATTTGCATGTGTAAGTAATTTTACTAAAAAATATATTAAAAAGTGTGGCTTGATTTATTTTCAAATCTTTTGTTAACAAAATGTACCTCAGAAGTAACAAAGCAGGTTGGTTATGGCTGGAGAAATACTTTCCCCCAAAAGTATGCATTAGCACATTTATTTAATTAATTATTCATTTGAATCAAATGAAGCTGCAATTTAAACCGTAAATTTGCAATTGTCTAGCATTTGTCTCATATAAAATCGATTCCTAGGTTTCAGTGACCATTTTTAGGTAATGCATTTGCATGCATCTTTACCTGTGCCAGAAAATAAGACAAAAAGATAGAACATCTTTTTGAACAGAATAGATTACAGGAGTTTGTTATTCTGCTGCTGATTTGTTTCTAAAACATGGTTCATGATAGAATATGTATGCAAGTAATTTGTGGTATCCAAATGGAAATGGTCATTAAAAACAATCGCAAAAGTTTTGTTATTTAAGCGAGTTGATGCCAATCTTTTGCTGTGAATGAGTAATGTCAAATTTGATTCATATGTGTCAACAGTGAACATTGCATTTCTTTTTCAAATTTAAAATCTTCTACTTTAGTTTTTACAACTTGTTCACATTTCTTTAACCTTGCACGATATAGTTATTTTATTGCTGTTTTAAGCCATTTTTGTTATATAAAAAAATTGTTTCAGTTCAATTATTATAACACTGAGACATGAGTGCCAAATACTGCATGTTAATTGCTTTTTGAAAACAAAATTTCTCAGTAATTATTGTAAATTAAAGTTTTGATTTTTTGTTTTGCAGAGGAAGACTCCACTGAAGTTGACACCGAAGTTGAGGTTATGACCACTCGCAAGACGGTCACCGTGACCACAGAGGTCATCCATGATGAGGAAGTCCTTCCTGTCGAGTTTGAAATCAAGCCGCAGGAGGAAACTCCAGAGGAAGAAAAGCCAGTCAAACCCACAGTCTCCGAGGAGGTGAAAGAGGCTCCCAAGATCGAGGAGCTACCCAAGGAGGATGTGGAGGTTCCGGAGAAACCTGAGACAATTACAGTAGTACCTGTGGTTGAAGAAGCCCCGGAAGTGGTAGGTTTCAATAATCGTCTGTTTTTGAGAAGCTTAAACATTTTTGCCCACTCATTTTATTACTGAATGGTAATGATTAACAGAATGAATAGTTTTATTTACACAACATACTGTAAGCTTGATACAGTCACTTTTCCTAAAAAAATATTTCTGACTGGCAAAGATATTGAGGGAGACCGCCAATATAGGGCTGGATTGATCAGTTGGTAGAGCGCCGGTACATTAATCTGGAGATCTTTGGTTCAAGTCCTGCTCCAGTAAATTTGTGTTTGTTCTAACCCAAATTATAAAAAATTACCCAGTCAGTTTCCCTTGTGGTTCA
>CM021531.1:8526973-8557019 GCA_010994315.2 Pisaster ochraceus
TTATGTAGTAGGTATTTTCCTTTCACAAAATTTGTGTGTGTATTTAAAAAATATATATTCCTCTTTGTGCTGCAGACTACTGAAACAATTGAAGTTGAAGTAACCAGACCGACTGGTAAGAGAAAAACAAAGAAGTTAGGCTGTGTCCGAACTGGTGGCTACAGCTACGTCTATGACTTGATCACTGCATTGTCATGTGTTGACATATAGGATGTCCTTAGCAATACCCTTAGCAACATTCGTAGTCTTAGCCATAGCCACAAATTCCAACATGGCCTTATTCTTATACTCATACTTGTTTTAAATACATTTCTTTTCTTTTATCAGGATAGCATAGATTTTAAATATAATTGATATCCTTCTAAGGTACTACATGTTTACATGTAATGGGTCTTATACTTCCAAACATAACTCTGCAAACCTGTATAAAATACAATGAGTGCTATGAGACGCCCTTGGTTTTGATAAAGCACTGTATATAAGAACTGCTAATTATTCATTAATAATTGCCTAGCTTTTTGCTTTATGTTTTTCAAGTAGATTACAATATTTTCTTTGGGTGTTGGAAGAGCAGAACTACCAGTTTTGCTTGAGTAACAATATAATCCATGATCATGATTTTCATCTACCAATGGCTAGATATTGCACGCCCAACTTTTTTAAGGACTTGGATGTCTAAGAGAAATTTCTGTAAAATTTCAGAAACCACAGAGAACATGTTCATTGCTATGGGCAACTACCTCGCTGAGTCAGAAGAGGTTATGTCCCTCCGTGAGGGAGACAAACTGACCGTTCTTGATGAGGGTACTGGCGATTGGTGCCTGGCCCGTAGTGAAATGACGCAAGAGGAGGGCTGGGTACCAAGAGCTTATCTGGCGACGGAGGAACAGTATGAAGACCGGCTTGAGGAGCAGTTACAGGAGAATATCAGCATGTTGCCCACTACAGGTTTGTGCAGTCTTGTGTAAATTTGTCTGCTTTTGTTCAACTCAAATACCAAGTCCTTTATTACTTAGTCCTTAGGTACATAGTATGTGGTGCCTCAATACTGAACCCTACATGTATGGATTTAGATACAAAAGTATGCTTAGCCTTTGTAATTTTGCTGGGGTTGTCCAAGGCCGAATCCAACAAACTCAAGCTAAGAGGTCAGATGGATTTGGGAGGGAATGGAAATGTGTTAAGGTATGTTTGAGGAAATGTGCACACTTGGAAAGTTGTGATAGAATTTTGATCATTTCAGATGAATTTAAACGGTTGTTTTACCACTTTATATCTTGCTCTCAAGAACTTAAAAGCAGGTACAATAAGTCTGTGGTTTGCTAAATTTGTCCTTTTTTTATTTTTTAGTTTTATGTCATGCAATAAAATATTTGTATGTTTGTTTTTTTCTTTTGTCTTTTGTCTGGTTTTCCCTTCTTGCTTTGGGCATTTTGCTGATTGCACCATTTCTTGTTAATCATGTTTTCTTTCCATTGTGTATTTTCTGGTGTACCATAAATGCAATGTTTTGCTCTATGTGCTTTTTCGATTTCATGTTTGTTTGTTTTTTACTTACTGGTAAACCTGGAACTGATATTCTCCTTTTTTTTCTAAATATATTATCTCATCTGCTCTACGCACCTGGTATATTGTTATGTCATCATAAAAAATTATCAAATTTTTTCCCCCTTCAATTTTTGAAATATCACTTATAACGAATTGGTGTTGTGCGATCACACTGTGGTGAACGGTTGGTTGTGGCTTTCTACAAACTCTGTCTTCATGCTACATGCAAACTGCATTTCAACATACTAAATCCTGAAAACATTTACTGCCACTCCCCTCCATTTCATGACTTGGTTATTTTTTTTCTCCTCATGCGCTCACAAAAAAAACCAAACCGCCCAAATCTTGCTTTGCGCTGCCGCTCTTTCAACACCTTAGCCACTTTTTCTGGCACAGAGGAACCGCTGGAGGGTGAGGCTGAAGCACCTACCTTCATTGAGCCTCTAGACACAACCAAATGCAAAGATGGTCAACCGGTCACCCTGAAATGCCAAGTAGAGGGTAACCCCATGCCAACCATCGCCTGGTACCGCCAGAGCACCCAAATTCCCCTCTCCGAGGACTTTGAGATGGAGTATGATGGCAGCATAGCAACACTGATGATCCGGGAAGTGTTCCCTGAAGATTCCGGGAAGTATACTTGCGTTGCTAAGAACATTGCTGGGATGGCTTCAACCAGTGCAGAGCTTCTCGTCGAAGGTATGCTCAACCCATGTTTGTCTGGTTTAGCAAATTTTCTTGTATCTTGCTAAAGATGAATTGTCAAATGGAAATAATTGGTATTGACGTTCTTTGACAACATACTTTTGTTTTCTCCATTCAACAGTCAATTTGTCCGATGCAGAGAGCTTTGAAGGAAGCCACACACCAGTATCAAGGAAGAGTCTTTCAAGGTACGTGATGTTTGAAATATCTCAATCTTTTATGTTCCTGTATCAATCCGTGTGTGAGAGTGCCCTAATGGGCTTATAGAACGCATTGTGGGATGTGTTGACCCTTTTGCACCAATGTCTCACAAGGCATACGGTATGTCTTGCTCGCCATTTTGGGAGTCAAATTGCCCCTAAAAATGATAGTAAGCTTGTAAATGCTGCATGACCTAAAGTGTGCACTACACTATTACACACAGCACAACACAGATTATTGTGGTCATGATATCAGGTGAATTTGTGTCGTCTTACTGAGGTCAGGAGGATAACCAACTTGATGTATACACAATGATATGGACCCATCTACAAGGTCTTAAAAGACTCCTTGCCTCATCATTCCTGTCAAGCAAGAATTTCAAGACGTGTTTACCAAGAGAATCCACAGAAGGCATTCACTTATGAGGGGCATTCCCTGTTCATGTGTCATTTATAGCAAATGGTCTTTACCGTCCAGCAATTTGTACTCAAAAGTTTGAGAAAAAAAAAATTGAAAAGTTTGTGCCTTGCCTTGCACTTTGAAGAAAAGCACTTTTCTGTGTAAAATATATTCCATGTATTTCAGCATTTATCAACTCCCAGCATGACATGCTAGAGGGTGATAATGACAAGCTGTGTGCATCGCAGTACAGATAAGCAAATTCAATACCCTCTTGGTACTTTTTATCTGTCAAAAAGCCCTCTTTTCATTTGCCAAACTCTTCCTCTTCTGTTAACTCAGGGAATCCACTGTTGACGAGCCAGAGGGCATCAAGCCTGCCTTCATGTCCAAGGCCAAAGCCAGACGTGTTGACGAGGGTAACAACAAGGTGGTCTTTGAGTTCCGTCTCATCGCCGCACCCCGCCCAACCATCTGCTGGTTCCACAATGACCAGCCTATTGAGGAAACACCAAGGCGAAGGATGAGCATGTACGCCGATGTTCATCTGTACATTGTCACTCTGGAGTTGAGCGACATCAATCCAGAAGACGATGGGGTCTACCGTATTGAAGCCAGAAATAAAGAGGGAGCGGCATCTGCGACTGTGGTCCTGGAAGTCAATCGTAAGTTACCACCTGCCAAAGAATTTGTTAACTTAAGATTTGTCTGTGGTTTGAAGGGGAGTTTCATTAGATTGGCTTCTTATATAATTTGAATATTAATATGAAGATAAAATTTTGCTCTTTACTCAAAATTTTCAGCATCTAAGAGCTGATTACCATATCTGAACAAAAAGCTTTTAAGAAATGTTTGGATAAAATTGGTTTTTATTTTCCATATGTTTCAAATATTACCTTTAATTTTGCAAACTGGATCTAGTCCTGCACTTCCTATGGTATGAACTGAAATTTTACTGAAATGCTTTTTATTACAGCATGAATGACAACATTTAGAAATTCTGTATTGAGCACGGTTGTCATTTGCTCTCTGTATTTGTAGAAACTGCATTTTGAAAGCTGTCAATTCTATACATTTTGTAGCTAGATTGCCAAACATGAACATGTACATCATTATCTATCCTTGTAGTTGGAGAATCTGTTTACTTATCCTTTGTTTAAAGCAGTCTTTACATGTGTTGACATCATTGTTGGTGTAATTTTGTGTTTATCAGAACCAAAAGAATGTACAGAAATGAGCCAGTTCAGTCAAAGCTTTTTTATCTTCATTACCTATCAATCTGTTGTTTAATCATGCTGTTTCACTGCACCTCTCACGTACTCCTATGTCTTTGGCCAAACAGTCTTTCCCCATTCTCTGCCTGTATTTTTACACACTGTGCTTTGATTTACACATGTATGTGATTGCTTTTTGTTGATGGACAGCAATTTTTTTCATGTGCACGTGGTACAAATCAACCAATACATTTTATGTGTTTGAAAGACTGTATTTGGCCGATTCGTGTACATGCATGTTTTGGGTATAATTAATAATATAATGTGCACATATGTGAATTCACTATAACAAGATCAGTTTGCACAGTGACATAGGACCTTAATTGTACAAAAACCATGTAAGTGATATAACCTGATCAAGTCATTGAGAAGTAGTTGTTTCATTAAATTGTTGATCACCACATATCATGTCAGCCACTTCACACAAACTAACTCTTTAACCATGTTATCATACACCACTACCATACCATGTCCATTACTCCTTCATATACTGCATGTGCAGGACTCTTAACCAAGCCAAGTCCGTTCCAGGCCATGCATGTCCAGGAATGTCCGACATCGTCAGAGATAGCCTTCTGCTCTTCGTCTTTGCATGCTTCTAACATATTTGATATCTCCAACCAAGAATGGGTTGTGTCTGACACTTGTGCTGTTCAAAGTTCAGTGATCACAGGTGATTTTATTTTTTGCGATGTAAAATGTAACTGCTTTTTATGTTTATTTTGTTGAAAAATCCTTTATAAACAAAATCAATTGAAGTAATTTCTTATTTCATTGTTTCTAAGCCAAAACAAAGTAACAGTCAATGTTAGATAAAATAACAGCTATTTGATTTATTTTGCATGTAAATGTGTATGTGTTAAAAAAGGTAAAACGTTTGGTTTTTGTTGTAACATGTAAATAGTTACTTAATATTTATTCATTCACAACTAAACCACTTTGTTATAGTTGCCATGCATGATCAATAACAATAACTCATACATATCCAATAACAATTAACAATTTGTCTGTTTAGGGGACTTTTTCAGACCAAAATTTTCATTTTTTCCCTCAGGTGAAGAGCCAGAGCCTCCTCGGTTTGAGGAGCCTCTCGTCTCCATTACAATTAAGGAAGGGGAAGAAGCTAAGTTTGTATGTCGCATCAGTGGCAACCCCAAACCAGAGGTCAATTGGTTCCGGGACAACGTCATGCTGAATAAGACCGACGTGTTTGAGATTGGTCATGACGGAACTGACAAATACTGGGTCACATTGAAGGAAACGGTTGTCGGCGACTCAGGAACGTTTACATGTTTGGCTGAGAACATTGCTGGACGGACAATTAGTGGAGCAGAACTCATTGTACAGACAGGTATGTTGAAGTTATCAGAGAGGGGTCTGCATGCCTTCCCCTTCCCTTACATGCATTTGTGGAAAAATAACATGTAGTTGGTTCATTACTACAAAACAATAACAATTTGTTGATGTTTCTTTTTTTAACAAACAGAAACTACTACTATCGTGACGACAGAAGAGACTGTCACGGAGGTCACCACAGAAATCAAACATGTCGAAGAACATGTTGTAGAAGAGTTGCCAGCAGAGGTAGAAGGTCAACCCCCTAAGTTCCTGAAGCAGCCAGAAGATGTTGAGACTCAGCCTGGTCAACGGGCTGTACTTACTGTCTTGGTCACAGGATCACCACTACCAGAAGTCACGTGGTACCGAGATGGCAAGGTAAGCTCCCTCTTTGTTTTTGAACTATACGAATACTGGCGCGAGCTCCCACAATTCTAACTCCAAAGGCAACTTTACTTCCGTAGAAATCTTCTACATGGTATCTCAACAATAAAACTTTTACTGTCTCTGGTGTGGGTTGTGACTGTGGTGTGTTTGGTACTGCTCAGAAGTACTGACACAATTCCAATTTGGCAAAACCATGTGCTAACTTCATATAACTGTTTAAGATCTCAAATTCAGAAAAGAACTGAAAAGCTTAGCAGGAAATAGGCACCAGTTTAAATAGAATTTATGTTTCTAGTCCTCTGCTATTTTTTTTTTAAGAGGGTTAATTTTCTAAGCAGCTGTTGTTCGGTTGCTATATGTAATATGAATCAAAAAGCAGGGTAAACTGACAGCGAGCTTCCCCTCAGACAAAGCAGTCACCTAATATTCTTTACTCCCTTTCTAATGAAGGTGATAGAGCCCAGCAAGCATCACAGCATGATCGCTGACAATGAAGGCAACGCCTCCTTTGTAATCGCTGAGGCAAAACCAGAAGATGATGCCGAATATCTGTGCAAGGCTCAGAATAAGTTTGGCATGGCAACATGCCGTGCAGACATCATTGTTGAGGACGGTAAGAAGATTTGCCATTTCAAATTTTGTTTATTTTATTTATTTAATTTTTTTTGTCGATGTTTACATATGCTGGATTTGTAGTTATTATCACATCAAATTTTCAATGAGTTGATGCCCTTTTTTGATGATAGTTTCCATAACCTACTAGCATTTGTTTATTATTTATTTATTTTTCAGAATTGAGTGTCAAGAGAGACACTCCCAAGGTCGTTGTACAGCCAGATCATCTGGAACAACCAAGCAGAGACACAGAGCAGATCAGCACAAGTGAAGCTCCCTCTATATCTGAGGAGGAGTTTGATCTTGAAGACCAGAGCTTTGGTGCTGTCATGTTGAGGTCTCCCCTCCACAGTGCAGGGTTAAGCCTTCAAGAGGTCATGCCAGAGTTTGAAGAATTCTCAACGGAATCAGAGATTGAGATCAGGGTTTCATCGGAGGATGTCTCCAAGGAGAAGCCAGAGGAAGACATTTCTGAGGAGATGTCATTTGAGATCATAGACGGAGTCGAAGTGCTGATCCCGCTCAAGAAGAAGAAGCCTGAAAAGAAACCATCAAGGACAGATGAGGAAGCAGCATTTGAATTGAAACCTCGACGAGAGTCCCAAGACATGGCTGCTGGGTTTAGGATACCAAGACCTGGGGAGGACAAAGAAGCTAAAGTGACCCTTGAGACACCAACTGAGAAAGCAGAGAAAGAGGTCCCGACTGAAGGAGCCCCTAAGGAGTTCAAGGAGATGCAATTCAAGGTACCTGTACCTGAAGACAAGACCGCACCCGTTACAGATGAAGTAGTTCTTGCTGTAACAGTTGCTCCTGAAGAAGAACAACCTAGAGAGGCTGCTCCTGATAAGCCTCAAGAGAAGCCAACCTTTATCAAGCCTCTTAAGCCACAAGAGATCGTTGCTCACTCTGAATCAATGTTGACCTGCCAGGTGACTGGAAACCCCATGCCAACTGTCTCCTGGTTCCTGGACGAGGCAGAAATCAGGCCAGATGATGAGCGATACAGGATGGAGCAGAAGCCGAGCGGAGTTTGCACTCTTACGATTCGAGATGTCCTCGCCGAAGATGAAGGGGATTACACTGTAAAAGCAGTCAATGCAGCTGGGAGTGATACAACTGAGGCTGAGATGGTTGTTGCACAAGAAAGTATGTATTTATCTATTTTTATAATAAAGTATACATTCCTCTCACTAAATTAAACTCCCATCTTGCTCAAATTTATCTTCCTATGTAACAATTTCACTGCTTCAATAACATCTCAAATAACTTGCTTCCAACACATTCAGACAATCTATAATTTTGGTGACTTGTTTGGAGCTGGTGTAACATCTTGGGAATTTATCTCACAGTCAGGACAGTGTTCAAATCTTATAATAATTGCCTCTGTCCTGTCTCGAATTGATGTGAAGCATACTTTGACTTAAAATGGTACAAGGGTTTCTTGCCTCTGCTTCCTCCACCCCAAAGGTAATCTTTATGTTGGTAGTAGAGAAGCTTATATATGTACAGGGTACTAACAAAATGGCAGAGGTTTAAAAGCACTCCTGGTAATGCACACAAAACTGACTCATTACTAACATTAACCCACTACTTTGCCCTTCGTCAGAAAAACCTACAGAAATATCCCCAGGTGATGAGGAAGTTACTGAAGCCCCTAAATTTGTTGAGGATATGGTGGACATGGAGATTATCACCGGGCATCCTGCCCAGTTTGATGTCCAGGTGAGTGGGATCCCAATGCCGACTCTCGCCTGGTATCGCGATCGTAAGGAAATTCAACCTAATGAGCATTTCATAATCGAGTTCAGCGAAGAGGATGGGTTCGGTTCCCTCATCATTAAGGAGGTCCTCAGCGACGATGATGCAGAATACACCTGCAAGGCCACTAATAAGGCTGGCCAGGCAATCTCCAAGGCAGACCTCTTCTTACAACCAGCTCACAAGAAGGAGCCAGATGAACATCCACCGCTGTTTATAACTCCTCTTCAGAAGACAACATGCCTTGAAGGGGACAGCGTAAACTTTGTCTGTAAGGTCTTTGGGACTCCAGAGCCTGACGTAACGTGGTACAGAAACAACATTGAAATTAAGCTGGGCCCTAAGGTCTCAATGGATTACGATGAGTCCGGCATGTGTACCCTTCTCATCAGGACAGTTAGCATGGAGGATGTTGCGACATATTGCTGCAAGGCAACCAATGTAGCTGGAGAGGCATCCACGAAAGGAGAACTCATAGTTGAAGGTAAATCCGCAGTGGTCATCCTTAAGAACCAACTTAATGCTCTGTGTTTTCCTGTTGCCCTCTTTAGTGATGAAGACTAAAAAAGCTAACAGCATGCATTTTTTGTTTTTTCCTTTCTCTTCTTTGTGGTTTCGGTGTGATGGTGTTAAGTTTCTTAATCTAATTTGCTGTTATTTTAAAGCTTTTTTCTGTCCTCCATCATAACAAAATGATTGTGTGTACTATAAAGTTAACAAAGAGATCTGTGTACTAGAGGGGTGTTTACAGTTACATGTACAATGTAAGTATGGCTGTTAAGTTGTTTGTTCATTGATATATTTGCATGTTTCCAAATGAATGCATGATTTTGGGTAAACCTTTTGGTTTTGGGAAATGATTATTTTATTTTTAATACACATCTTGCATATGTGCTTGTAGAAGTTGAAATATAACATGACTTGACTTGATAAAGAACAGCAATTCATCAGCAAGATTGATGGTTTTTAGTTTCAGGGAGAATACAATATTTAAATGAGGGTATTTAGGAAAATAGTGAAACTCCCTAGATTTTTTAAAAGAGCTTTATTAAAAAATAGTGGTTCATTTTCATTTTTGTCCAAATATCTCAATGTTAAAGCATTAACATGAGCTTCAGAAGGTTTGATGCACAGTAACAACCTGTGTCACACCAAGATGGATTTAAACTAATTGTGTTTCACGTGAAGTGGTTTTCCTTAGCACATTTTACAGGCCTGGAATTTCATCTTTGAGAGGGCAAGGCCTTTTTCGTTTTACAAAGGGCACTTTCATTGGAAAATCTGACAGTCTATGGGAACTTTTGAAAGGGGCATCAAGGCCAAGACCAGGGCAACAGAGGCCATGGCCTCCATTTAATTCCAGGCCCGATTTTGTTTTATCTATTTTTTCCTCTAAAAAAAAATCAGGGTTCCAGTCATTTCTGACTGAGTTAGGTCGTGTCCGAAACGGCGACTTCGACTACAGCTACGGCTAGATCGCACGCGTCTGCCTATTCTTCAACACTGGCAGACGCGCTGATCTAGCTGTAGCTGTAGCTGAAGTCGCAGTTTCGGACACGGCCTTACACTGAGTATTTTACTAATATCAGATGGTACAATACTTTATTTATTTTTTACGCGACAGCATTAATAGCATTTTATGGTTTGTAATCAAAGATTTTTGATGAATGCACTTGTTCAATGAAATGAAATTAATATATATGTGAATACATTTATTTGTGTTGTTTAGCTTTGTTTTGTTACTTTACAGGGTATTTTCTGTTCTCATATTATCATTCTTCAGTTCATCCATTTTCATTTCAAACTTGAGTGAAATGTCATCGCTAATAAAAAAAGACAAACATGCTGCACCTGTACTCGCTTGATTGATTTCTCTAACTCTGACTGCTGCTTTGTCATTGCCGCTTTTAGATCTCTGGAAAGAAAGGCACCTAAATGCAGTCATCGTTTCCTTTCAACAACCATGCTTTATTAAAAACATCAGAGAAAACAGCATTGCCCTGAAAAATTTGCTGTGCAAAAAGTTGCCTAAATAGTTTTGTATTTGCTTTGAATATTGATTTCATAAAAACAAAACCAGAGTTTAAAGATAAGCATTGATTTTTTGTGTTCTATAACATGCACTGGTTTGACAGGTGTGATATGAATCAAGTTTCTCATAATCACAGCAAGATGTTTTAACTTGATTTTTGTGAGCAGCATCCAATGTCCCGAGACTCAATATTGATGTTCTTTTCTTCATTCCTCTTCTTTACTCTTTGCCTGTTTCCTTTCCTTTCCTTCACCTTCGTTCCTCCCTTCATCTCCAGGTGATGTCGTGTATATTGAAAGGATTGACCCTGATAACAGTTACATGTTGGTGTTCTTGTGACGCTGTTCCAACCTTAATACCCCCTCATCATGCATGTCAGTTGCATGGTGTGGTCCCACATACATGTAGAACTGTTTCAGAATAGAACTAAGAAAATAGAATTTGTGTATAGTTTCTCCATGTTTTTGTTTTTATTTTATTTCATAATGTGTTTTTTTTAGTGTTCAGTACTACAGTTTTTAGTAAAGAAATTACAAAATTATGTCTAAAGTATGGGGACAAAAACAGTACTAAGTTTTACATAATGGGGATTTTATAAAACAAGAAGTCTACTTGGTTTAACTGGAAATTAGACTTAAATAAACACAAATTAACCAACAAGTAGTGGACACAGCAAAGTCAGCTTTGCATATTCCATGACTTATCAGTCATTTGGAAACCTCCAATTTTAGCAAGTAGACCCAAACATTTTCCTTCATTTTAACACCCAACACAAACATCTGGTCCCCTTTCTCAGTCACACCAAGAAATAATATTTCACAGAAGAAGTTGTTTTGGTGGCGGTTGGTTTCAGGGGCTTGACTGCTCTGCTGTTTTAGCGCCAGTCTTGTACATAGTGAGTCTCATCTCATGACTAAGCAATACTTTAAATTCAAAATTGCCAAGATTCACAGTTACCTTTGAAACAGACCTTAACTGTAGACTTAGAATAGGTTTATCTTCAATACTCTCACTTTGTTTAACAGACTTTGTTCTGATAGTCTAGAAATAAGTTCACAAAATGGTCATTGGAAATTTGAAGTATCGTCATGCATGTTTAAATGGAAATCAAAGTACACGAAGATTTGTGTTCAAATTTTTTAGTTGTAAATGATGTTAAATTTAGTCCTGCATGTACATGTAGACAATTTCAATGCAATGGTAGAGATAAAGATCAATGTTAAGTTTCTAGCTGGAACACTAGTTTTTTTCTAATAGATTTATCTTATGGACATAGTGTATCTTTCATTAGGTCAATGGTAAATACTTCATTTGTGAGGAAGTTAAATTTTGATGAAGCTCAAGTACAACTTATATTCGTGAAAATTATCAGAAAACTAAAAGCAACTTTCAGAATCAATAAACCAACACATTATTTTGCTGCTCAACTAAACAATTATTGAATTGTTTTCAAAATTAAAGGATTCTCAGGTATATGCAGCAAAGCAATTCATGAGAAAGTTAATTGTTAACATCTGATCAAATAACACATGCACCTAATGTTTCAACAACATGTACAACTGCCATAAAATGTAGAATTTGAATCCCACCTGGGGCACTTATGTATTTTGATTTCCTGTCGGATGGACGAACCTCAGATCACAGTGCCTCATAAACTTGTAACTACATCAGGGAAGGGAACCGCAAATTAATTATTCCTAATTCCTAATTCAAGATTTAATTTCTTAAAATACACATTGTAAATACAATACTGGAATTATTCGGATATTGTCTGTATTAAAATCATAATACAGTTCAAATAGAATTAATTCAAACAGAATTGTTTACTCGGTTAACTTCACTTTTTATATTGTGGTATTTTAAGTCTATTCAGAACCATAACCATCTTTTTTAGAATTGGTGTTACATTACAAAAGTATAAACATATATTAGTTCACCACTTAATATTTTTGTCAACTTATTATTGAAACTTTTTGGCTGGCTGTTTAGGTACGACTTGACCACCTGAAACAAATTTTTATCAAATACTTTTTATTCAATTAAATTATGACAATCTAATTGTGTGTGATTATAATCTAGGCTCTAGGAAATGGGGTTGCCATGGGTGCTGCAGCACCCACTACTTTTTGGATAGAGGTACTTGAAAATCTTACAGCAACCCCTACTATTCAAACATTATTAATGCACATATTCTCGTGAGAATAATTCTTACCTAAAAACAAAATCAATAAAAGAAATTCTATTGCACTATAACAAATATTTTTCTAAATTCAATTGCTACTATTGTATGCTATCCTAGTCTTTAAATACCCTAGCCCCCCCCCTCGCAGAATTGCATTCTCACAGGCCTGTTGTAATCAAATACCAGTCTTCTTGACCATGTACAAGATCTAAAATTTTGTGAGCGTTGCATTCAGATCGCTATAATCAATTGGACAAGAAATTGCAAATTTTGAAGAGGTCTCAGCCTGATTTTCAATCCAGCTTTGTTCAAACTAAAATTTGTTATCTCAAATTTTGTTTCAAAGTTTTTACACTTTTTATGCATGTGACTTTTTGTAGGTTTCTTTTGTATAGTTGAAAATAGTTATTCTGTATTTACCTCCATTATACCCACCGAAATATTGCTCACTATAGATTTATAACTAGATTTAGATTTTGTATTTTATGATTACTGTCTTTAATGGGAATATGTTTTGGGCAGCTTAATTGATATTTATTTTATAGTTTAGGGTAGTGAACAATTTGTCAAGAAATATACTTGATGGTATGCGGGTTGTTATTGATATGAAAATATAGCAATATGAATATATCTAGCATGTAATATCTGCAATGTAAATTTCAAACCCTAATTTTTCATTTTTTGATATGTTCTGATTGTATTTTGTTTGTACTAAAATTGTATGATAACGCATGTTCCATATAATATCATTTTGATAAGTTTAAATGCAGTATTTTTTACCAATATTGAAATATTTCCAATAAAAGCATCACTGTGTGTGTCGATGGAACACATGTAGAAATTTATCAATTGCATGGTACTTTGACTTAGCTTTGGAGCTTGAAGTGTGGTTTGTTGGTGAACCAGACCAACAATGACAATTTAGCAGATACACCTTTGTTGTCTCTCCGTGAACATGTAAACATCAAAAACATGGATTTTTGACACACCTCATTTTTGGCTTTAAAGAGTCACAAAAAAGCAAATGGAAGATTTTGAGAAAAAGTCATTTTATGATGTCACACTTCAGTTTGTTTTAAAATTACTGGCTGTGCGGTTTTAATCGTTTGACTGTATTCATCAATGAACATTTTGTGTTATATACATGTACATGTATAATTGTTGCATGTGAACTGTAAATGATTTTTTAAAAAGCATGGCAAGACCAAGAACATTGTCATGTGGAAGATGTCAGCTTGTCTGTGAGTATCTTTGGCAAGTTATTGATTCATTTATTTATAACAAGCACAATTAACACATGTAACCATTTTAGATTGAATGCTTTTGTAGTTTTCACATCTTTAGTTTAGCATGTGCACGATTCTTCTTCAATGAGATGAAAACTCATATTTTAACAATTTTGTTGTATTATTACATTTTTGTCTCTTTATAATAAGTGTATTTCTTTTTTTCCTCAACTTAATTTAATACAAAAATCATAACACTTGACAAGAAGGGATTTGCATGTGGAAATGTTGTGTTTCTGACAAATTTATTGGTACTTCTGACTTGTAGAATCCCTGCGTTTGGGTATTTTGCTTTCTCAAAGCCGTTGTTCAAGATGCTTCTAAATACTTGACCGTCACGCAAAATGGTTCATGGTGATTTTTATCAATGGTCAAATAATTCATTGACCAATTTATTTGAGGACAGTTAAAGAGGATTAAATATTTTTGAAATGGAATTGAAATGAAAGTTATTGCTTAAATGTTAGAAACACTCAGAACACTTGCATGTATTGGTGTTGCTTGAACAAAAGTTGTTTCCTGTTTTTTTGCTTTTGAAGACTTATCAATAAGGTGCATTGCATTCGGTTCTTGAGAAGGAAAGGAAATCAATTCTGTCTCTGGTGGTGTGCAAGACCTTCATTGTAATTTTTGTTCAACTTGTAATCAGTACAACATTCACAAGTGCAGATTGTTTTTTCTTCAAATGGATCACCTGGTTGTTCAGAATGTGTTTTCTTTCGCTTATGTTTCAAATTATCTTCAAAGCACTTAGTTGTAGTTCTAGATTTCTTCATGTAGAAACATTGTCGTTTGTAGACAAATCAAATACTTCTCAAATCATGGGATTGAAATTAATCCCGGAATTATTATTGTTTTTTAAATATTACTTATTTCAGCCCATTGTTTGATCAAAGTTGATTTAAAGTTTTAAATCTGCCTTAAACATTGAAGTGTCCCATTTCATTAAAAAAAAGGAAAACAAGCTAATTTAGTAGCTGTAACCGGGGATCAAGAACAGTATTTGGGTTTTTCCCAAAGGACTCAGAAAGTTTCAGTATACAGTGCTTATCACTCATTTATGTATTGGAAAATCAATATGCTATTCAGAAATCGAGTGAATAAAGGACTTCTAGTTCTAATTCTAAGTCAAAATGTAATGAAAATAACTGCTCTTTTTAACACTATGTTTGGCTTTATGTGCAAGCAAAGAAGACTAACCATTTAGTACACACTCTAACTAACATCTTTCCTAACCCGTTGTTTATGTTTTCTGTTTGATTTTGTTCAATGTTTTCCTCTTCACTGAAGTCTGTGACTTTCCTTTGTCTTATTATTTAGGTATCAATTTGAGTTTCATTTTAAAGAAATGTAGTAGATTGAAGTTCTATGACTTTTTAATAGTAAATAAAACAACACAAACTATGTGTTATGTGTACATGTTTTATAGTGTTATACTATTTTCATAACAAAAACCAAAGTCAGTAGTTAGCAGTCATCAATATTATTAAATTCTTTGTCCAAAAACCATTGCTAAAGTAGAATTAAAGAAGGTGCTCTGCCCGCTACATATCCATTGATAGTTAATCTCACACAACTTTTTTCTGTTCCCAACATTAGTTGCCGCCAGCATCCTGGAAGGACCCGAGAGTTTGACCATCAGACGTGGCGCCCCAGCAACACTGACCTGTAAGATCGGTGGGCTTCCCAAACCAAAGATCCGCTGGACCCACAATGGCAAGGTCGTGAAGCATACCAAGAGAGTGTACACTGAGAGGACCGAGTCTAGGACTACACTGGTTATCAAGGAGACTGAAGTAGAGGACCAGGGAAAGTACAATGTTGCCGTAGAGAACTCAGCTGGCACGGATGAGAGATATGTTACGCTGGCTGTCATTGGTGAGTTTCAATGATGCCAAAAAGAATTACTGTCCTCGCTTTTAGGACCCCTCCCCCCCTGTTATACTGTTATTAAGAGTATATGTATAAAATAATACAGAACATTTTGTTTTTTCTGATGTAAATACTGCTGTAGATGTTGTACCTCTACTGTATCGGTGATTCATGTTTACTAAAGTGTTTTACAACAACATTGAAAAGAAACACTTTACCAAACAAGATTAGAAACAGAAAATAGTCGGACACCTTTTTTGTATCAGTACTATATTCATGAGTGTGTACAGGAAATCAAACAAAATGCAACCTTTGTGATTATTTTGGTTATCCTCACAGATGTACCAGACTCCCCAAGTAAACCAGAAGTTGCCGATGTCTCCCACACCTCCATTACTCTGAGCTGGACCAAACCACTCTTTGATGGGGGTATATTCATTACCAGCTACATGGTGGAGATGATGGACATTGCGAAGCAGACTTGGTTGACTGTTGCCACGGAGCTCCAGACGCCAACCTACACTGCTGTTGATCTGACCCCAGGAACCGAGCATCTGTTCCGAGTGATTGCCATTAACGATGAAGGCATGAGCAAACCTAGCCAGACATCAGTGATTATCACATTAGGGAAAGGTGGGTCATATATAACTTTTCAAGCCCAAGACATCAGCGCATTTCAAAAAGGGAAAGATTTTCCAAATTGCATGAGACGAGTGTGTTTTTCTTCTTTACATATATGTAGAACATGAGGCCATTAAAATATTTTCACAAACATCAACTTAAAGTTATTTTGTTCTTACTAAGTTGTGACGACCAAGTGATTTTCTTATGTGTGGTAGTCGTCCTCATTGTGAAATTTGAAATAGTTAGTCTGCCTACTATCAACCCTCAAGTTTAATGTTGTATATCTGACCATTATAACCTTATGTATTTGATGAGGTATTTGTCTGTAGTTGTCTTCTATTTCCATGGATATTTATTTCATAGTCATCTGTCATCCATCATCTTCTGTCAGTCCAAAGTATTTGTTTGTATAGATAGGTTGCAATATGGCATAAATCGGCCATCTTTACGGGCAATCTAGAACACACAGTCGTGAGTTTTCACAAAAATTCCTTGCCTGAATGTTAGTGAACAACCCGGCTGCATTAATAATAATTTGAGCTCCAAAAACTATCAATACACTATTCTCTTTCAAATATTTTAATTTTTTTTTACTATCATATATTATTTGGGGGTGACTGATTGCGTCCATCATTTGTTATCGTTTTTATTGTCATATATGTGACAATTTCTGTTGATATTTTTATGTTTGCAGATGAGAAGTACCAACCAAGACAAGTCGAGGAGAGGGTAGATCAGCCATCCTTGAAGGCCGAGTTACTCACCCAGGAAGGTATGCTTACCATGGCCTCTTTCCTGGAATGGGATGTTGCTGCCTTCCTTGCATTCCTCGTTTCAATTTGTTACGTCTTTGTGTTTTTGATGCTATAGACATCTGCATGGTTTTTTTGAGATTTGGGTGTGTTCATTTCACATGGAAGAGTTTTCATTTCTCAAAACCTCTCAAAATTACATTTGTGTTACTGTTTTCGTTCCAAAAATTGTTATAATTATTATTACTGGTTGTTGAGTTTAACTGAATAACTCCTTCATAAATGGAATGAATAGCACCCAAACAATTGGTTTGTCAGAGTTTTAAGAACTACTAACATGATGATGTTTTATTAACATTGCTGAAGAATCTATCGTAATATTTTCGATTTTGCAACAAAAAGCAATGAACTTGTAGAAGCATGAAGAAATTGCAGTGGAAGATATTGTAAATACAACATTCGATCTTTTGAAAGAAATTTCTAATTGTAAAGTATGGTCCAAAGTTTTAAACGATAATAAATAATCATTCCAAATAGATAATTTGATCCACAAAAGAGTTTTTTATAAGATTCAAATAAATAACTTTTTTACTCTTGTAAATCATATATTTTAACCAGTTTACATTTTTAACTTAAGAACTTTATATATGTTGTACTTGTTACTCGTCATGTTTTTTTATTTTTTTTTTATTCAACAAATTTACTTGTAAATTACCAAGTTATAATTAGTTACTAATAACTCATTACTGTCTCACTGTTATAATTTTAGCACATTTCTAACCAACACCAATTTCATTTCATTATATTTTAAAAGTAAATATTATTTTCAGTGTTTATATAATCTCTGAAATGGTCATTTAAACAACATTGTTTAAGTTAAATGCCCTTATTACTCGGTGGTCAGATTAGTCAGAGAAAAACAAAATTTCTGTTTTATTTTCAATCCTTTCATTGATATATTATAGGACAATATCTTGTTTTAAGTCTTCCACATCACTTTATCCCAGTGCATTAAGTATATCGTGTCCTACAAAACATATAAGTAACACTTTACAAAATGCAATTTAAATCACCATAATAAATAACAAGATTTGTTCAGACTTTTTAGGGAAAACTCAGGAAATATTTAATCTTTTGGTTCTTTTTGAGCATGCAATGTTGAAGTCGTTTTATTACTGACCATTTTTATAGCATGAGCAGAGTTGCACATAATTTTGTTGTTGTTATGTTTGTAGTTTGTTTAAAAAGTATGCATACACTCTTGGTAATTATCATTCAAAAGTTTGAATTATAGAAATTTGACGACCTAGTCAGTACCCAGACTTATTTATACTTTTTGTTTAAGTTTAAGAAATATTTACACAACACCTTGAATGCATATTTTTACTTGCGTTACAAATGTTTTAGTTATTACAAAATCATGACTGATGGAAATTTGATGATTAAGGACAATTCTTGAACAAAGAACACAAAAATAGCTAACAATGTTGATCGTTTGTCCCGCATTTCAAGCAATATTTTGAAAACAATTTGAAATAAAAATGTTGTTTCTTGAAATTTCTTTAAATTTCCATTAAGGATATTTCAACTACATTACCATCACTTATGTATGCTGCCTTTTATATAAATTTAAAAAACATGGCACACTTTTGGTAAAATGGCTGTAAAATGTTTGTTTATATTTTTACTAACAGTGTACCACGATTATTGTATTGTATGAAACCTGTACATAATATGATATATTGAAAAAACAGGTTGATGGCCAAATCCAGTTTTTTTTTTCACCTTTTCGAAAATATTAGTTTCTCATATTTAAACATTCTTGGAAAGATCCAAAAAACCTGGAAAGTATTGGAAATAGTTTTTTTCAGTAAAGTTAATATTAGCATTGACTTGATTTCAGTTTATTGCAAACAAGTTTTGTTTTCTTTTCTGCACCAAAACCACAAAGTATTAAAGCCAGCACCCTAAGTAAAGTAAGGCCATTTCCAAAACCTCAACTTGAGCTCTGACTCCTGGTTTGGGTTCTGTCATCAATTTTGGAGCAGTGTACATTTTGTACGGTGTTTCCAACATCAAATGAAGCCAAGAGCTGGGTGTGGAGCTTAATGCAAGGTTTGGGGAAAGAGTGCTGGCATGGTTATGAACTTTACCATTCTTTTTTAACTTGCCACAATATCATTAACACTGTATGCAATGAGTATTCACTACAGTAGGTCTTGAATATTCATGTATTGAATCTACATCTTAGTTGCATTTGCATGGTTTTTGTCCAAGTGTTATACACTCGGGACCAAATTGTAGTTTGTCATTGTATGCGTTCTTCTTTGTTTTATATCTACTACTATTATGTACTTTGTACAGTTTGTAAACAATATCTTATTAACCATGATGTTTATATGAGCTGTGGTTGCAATAATATGCATTTTGAAGCTGGATTAGTTTGTCATAAGTTGTTTTTGTTTGTCTTGTTCATTTTATTTTGAGACAAAGTTCTTTGGTTTGTGTAATGGATTGTGTTTAAGCTAAGGTTGTCCGAAACAATAAATAAGACACTAATGGTAATACCGTATCAAATTCCCCTTTCTTTATGAAAGGGTTTCACTTGTTGTTAGAATTTTTCAAGAAATAATCAAGTTAAACTTTAGTTTAGACACAATCTTTTTGCAAAACCACATGATGTGGAACAGAACGGTTTGAGCATCAAGAGGAATCACAGATACCACAGATTGATAGGAATCCCTGCAACCTCATGAGTGCATCCCATAACCTCAGCTCCCTGCTTGCTAGAAATTACTTTTGTAAGTCAGCAGTGCTGCATTAAAACCCCTGCAAATGATGTCCTCACGTACACATGAAATGCCATTTTGGACTTCAAATTACCCTGATGTGCGATGTTAGTTTGCTATTAAGACTGCTCTACAAAAATGCAGCCCTTTTGCATCTGTGGGTTGAACCTGTCAAATTACAGGTACCGTATGCTACATTTACTGACATATCACATCTATAATGTAATTTTAAGTCCAAAATTGTGGACAGGTTTGCTGAGTGCGTATCTGCAGAGGATTTA
Source organism: Pisaster ochraceus (assembly GCA_010994315.2). Taxonomy (NCBI): domain Eukaryota; kingdom Metazoa; phylum Echinodermata; class Asteroidea; order Forcipulatida; family Asteriidae; genus Pisaster; species Pisaster ochraceus. The sequence continues at coordinate 8,547,020 of CM021531.1, forward strand.
GAGAAATATCTTAATTCAAAGTGGTTTATACTTTTCACCCACCTTGGTCTTAAGGGTAAAGTCATTTTGCTGGATATTGACATCGTAAAGTTACATCATACATGTTGTAAGTGATGCAGTTTGACAACAGAAAACATTCTGTAGACCATCAACAGATCTCGCTGTGTAGACTCATGTGGTTTATCGGTTAGACGATATTAAGTGGCAGCTCACCATTGACATTATGCAAAACATTATGCAAAATTTCTAAATTTGAGTTGATATACCGAAAGTTCTATCAGAACCACCAACTCAGAAATATTATAAGATGCTGGTACTGCAAACCCTAGTTTCAAAGTTGTTTTCCCATAAATAATAATAATACGAGACATTTATATAATGCAAAAGCCTCTATGTACAACACATAACATAAAAGCAATTAAATGAAATATATAAAGCAATTAGTATAAAAATAAAGATTCAAAATTCCAAATCCTACTTCAGACCATGTAACTTGCTATTACAATATAATACAAAAGATCTATGCATACATCTATTCTAGAGCGTACTGAATCTACGACACAGTGACCCTCCTGCAGATTGTCAGTAATTTGACTAAAGAAAGCAAATGTTCTTGCAGACAGCATGCATCACTTTTGTTACACTGTGTACCTCAGTCAGGTTCAAAATTCTGTCTATGATTTATTTTACTCACCAAATTGAAACAGGTAAGGAACTCAATTATGAGTAAATACAACTCGTATAAGTAGCAGGAAGGGTGTTAAGAATCATGACAGATCAATTTTGGGACAGGATTGAAGGTACACTTACATATATACCCGCTTGATGCATGTATGCAGAAATAGTGCTTAAACGTAGCCATTATTTTTCTTTTATTTCTACAACTTGCTCGTTCCTCAAATTGTAACACTTATATTTGCTAATGATGAATACATGTTTTAACAAAAATGCAGCAACAAGCAAGGCATGAGATAAAATCATCCTCCCTGGCCCCTCTTCCTTGCCCCACCCGACCCCAGTCCCTGAAGTGTGTCTCACATGGGTTCTATTTCCTCTTTATCCATGAAGAAGGTTGTTGAGACTCAACCCCATCCGCTACTGTCCTGAAGACAATCCAAAATGCCAAAAGAGTCTCTTCTTCCTCAAGGCATGGTACCTTTGAAGACAAGAAAGTTTAAGGGCAAGATATCACTTTTTGATGAAATTGTCCAGATTGCTAAAGGAAAGTATTGACAGGGAAAAAAGAAGGAAACAAATCCAAAAAGGGGGACAACATTTTTAATCAAAATTTTGGCTGATTTAAATGCTCTTCTCTTTTTAATTGTCATAACAAGTGTACCATGTCTAAAAGAAATTTTGACCAGATTCCAAATACCTGAGCTGCATATTTTTTGTTAAAAACAACGCATATGACCCTGTTAACAGGATCTGACTAAAGCAAATAATTAAAAATAACCTACATTATACAGAAGATACCCATGTAGCGCATATTCTATGTAAGCCTGCTTTGCATCACAATCGTAGTTGCATTTTCAATTTATACAAATCATCTGGATTGATGCCAAACTTCAAGGTTTACAAGCAAACATAGGTATGCAAATAAATGTGTGTAGCATAACAGCTGGCCGCATTGTGTGGGAGCAGAAGGAAAATGCAAGAAAACAGCATGACGCATGAAGAAAGGTTGGTGTAAACAACCAGAAACCTCCACAATGCCCATAAATCTTACTGTCTGGATTATTCCAATAGAAGCTCACGCTGAAATAGAACAACCAGCAGAAGTTACTGTTGAGGTTATGCAGAGTGAGCAATCCATGGACATTGACCTGGAAACTACAACTCAAAAGGAAGCAGTTTCAATCGAAATCATACAGGAAGGTGTTGTCTCAGTTGAGGGCCTACCATCCGAAGACAAGGCAAGTGTTGTGATCCGCAGTCTACCAACTGAACCCCAAACTACTGAAGAAACTCTTGACGGACTTGTTCCTCTACCAGAAGAGGAGTTGGAAACAGCAGCCACTCTCAGAATTGCTCCTGTAAAAGAGCTGGAAGCAGAGGAACTGGAGGTGTATGAAGACTCTCGCCAGACTCTCAAACGGAAACCAGGCACAGAAGCTGTCACAGTGGAAGTTGGTAAAACACCCTCTGTCATTAGAGTGGACTCAGTCGAAAGAGCACCCTTGCCAGTCAGAGACCGTCTAGAATCTTATCCAGAGGAGGAGCTATCTGAGGCATCTGTTGTGAAATTGCTTCCTGAAAAAGAACATGAAGTTGAGGAGCTGCCAGAGGAATTAGTTGACAAAACAGCAGCACAGAAGATCAAAGATGCCCCTGTTGACAAAGCTACAAAGAAAGCAGTTACAACACGAGAAGCACCTGAGGAGGTCTCATTAGTCCAGCCCAGGAAGCCCCTAGAATCAATGACAGAGGAAGAACTAAAAGAAGCTGTATCCATTCAACTCGCTGCGGAAGATGTTTTTGAGGCTGAAGAGATTGCAGGGAAGCAACCAGAAAAACTTCGTCCACAAAAATCTATAGAAGAAGAAGTTGTTTTAGATCAGGTAGATACAGTGAAAACCTCTGTTATCAGAGGACCAGCTGATATGGCTATTGCACCCGCTCTTCCTTCAATAGATAGACTTGGGCTTGTTACCGAGGAAGAACTTGTTGAAGCAACAACAAAGGAGTACATCCCAGAGGATGTCGAGGAGGCAGCAGAACTTCCAGAGGAGGTCATTGTTGATGTTTCTGCTGAAGAAATCCCAGAGGTATCTGTCACAGTTGGCAAAGTGTCAAAGGAAAAGCCTACCACAATTGAGGCTATCCGGCAAGAAACAGAACTAACCATAGCACCAGGTCCTGGTATAGACGTAGTTTATGAACGCACGGAGTACTTGGATAAGGTAGAAGAGGAAGATTTCAAAGAAGCATCTACTCACAAACTGAAACCAGAAAAGGAAGGAGAGGCAGAAGAATTTGTTGTAGGTGAAATTCCCAAAAGTAAGCCTGAGGAGGTTCCAGGGGAGGATTTACCTTTAGACCGGGTGTCAAAGCAAAAACCATTGCCAGTCAGAGATGCACCCGAAGAAGTTCAAATTGCAAAAACGAGACCAAAACTAGATTCTTATGAAGAAGAAGAGTTCCAGGAAGCATCAGTTGTGACCGTTGCTCCAGAAGTTATTGAAAAGTATGAGGTCCTTACAACAGAAGAAACAGAGGAATATTCTCCTGAAAAAGCTACAGCTGTTGTTGACAGAGCTTCCACAAAGGAGGTGCCTTTGAGAGATGCACCGGAAGAAGTCAAAATTCAAAGGATCAAAGCTCGCATGGAATCTTTTGATGAAGAAGATCTCAAGGAGGCTGTTTCCATCAGTGTAGCCCCTCATCGAGAAGAAGAAGTAGAAGATTTAACTGAACTGCAAAGATATGAAGAAGTAACATCGGAGAAGGTTCCGTCTGTCGATGTCTCAGAGGAGGTGTCCAAGAAACCTACATTTGTCAGAGAAGCACCAGAGCAGGTCCAGACGAGAAGACTTCTTGCTAAAATGGATTCTGTGGAGGAAGAGGAACTCAGAGAAGCTGTATCAGTTCGGGTTGCTCCTCGAAGAGAAAAAGATGTAGATGTTTGGACGGAAGAAATAAGCCAAGAAGAAATTGCACCAACTGAAGAAGACGCAACAGACACAGTTTATCAGAAAAAATCCGTTGTCATTTCACATCCATATGAACCAGAGCCAGAGTATACACAAACACGATCCATGCTTGACGTCCTCCCAGAGGAACAACTTGAAACAGCTCTGACGGCAAGACTTGTCCCACGGGATGAATTTAAAGCTGACACTCTTGCCACTGAAGAGGTCTCACCAATGGAAGCAACATCTAAAAAGACACCAGTTGAAGTTACCCTTGGTGTTGAAGGAAAACCCCTTGTCCGCAGTGTGCCTGGTAAAGAAAAAGGCCCTGAGCTATTGGAAGAGATGGAAGGCATTGTGGTGGAAGGTTTGGAGGAACAGACCGCTGTACAAGTTGTTATTGAGAAGGAAGAAACAGTACTGGAGCGCCCGGTGGCACCAGTCATTGTGGATAAGATCACAAACAAGGTAACTATATCCACCTTTTTATTAGCTATAATTGCTCTTACCCTTAATAAATTTGTTTGGAAAGAAACCCTGTTAAGTTAACAAAGTTCCATCAGTGATACAGATGTCCTTTGGAAAAAAAAACGTTTAGTTAACAAAGTTAAAGCAGCATGTTCTTTGAGAATCCTAAAATAATAAAATTTATGTTTCTGTTTTAGAATGTGAAGACTGGCAAACCTGTTAAATTCACATGTACTGTGACTGGCACACCAAAGCCCAAAATACAATGGTTCCAGTAAGTATTCCTTGTGCATTACATGTATTCATAATCTTCAGCAGTATATTTTTATTCTATAAAAAGGCCCAACAACAAAATTTTGAAATTTGAACTTTTATGGGTCTGATTTTTGAATTGGGCCTGCTTGAAAACAAGCAAATTGTGGTTTTATGTGGAAATGACCAAGGAACAACTTCATATTGACACTAAAAAATAGATTATAATTGCAGGACAGATTGTAGTAAAGTGTTGTCTTGAATATGCTAATGTGTTTGGGTTTTTTTGTTTTTTTTGGGGGGGGGGGGTTTGGGGGGTAGCAATACTTATATTGAGGTTTGTATTTTTATGTCACATTTTTCTTTGCAATTAAGGTGGATTTTACTACTAACTCATATACCACAACAATCATTGTTGCTTTATCCCATATCACACCAAGGTGGTGTTTTCTTTTTTAAAGAACTGGCCAGATGGGATTTAGTCCCATTTTGACTTTAAAATAAACATTTTTGAAATGTAAACAATTTCATCACCTTTGATTCTTGCAGTGACAAGGAGCTTCTAGAGTCCTCCGTCAGGTTTGTACAGACATTTGAAGAGGATGTAGCTACCCTTGAGATCCAACAACCAAAGACCAGAGACACCGGAGAATATAAGTGTGTAGTGATCAATACTGCTGGGGAAGACATCTGCACTGCTAAGCTTTCTGTAACTGGTAAGAACGTTCAATTCTATGGAAGAAGTTTTTCCCTCTGATAAGTGTCATTACTTTATTCTACCAATCGTTTTCGTAAAATCTATTACTATTGAATTCAAACTTGATTTAGACTTTTTGCGTGTAATTTTTTTTTTCCACTTAAAACAAGGTAAAACTTTTTTCAACATTGAAAATTTGTTCAGCCTTTGGTGTTTTAGAAACTGTATCTACTAATGCACTCCAGTTTTGAAAAGACACTATTAATTTAAATTTTCTTTCATTTATGACAATGTGTGCAGAAATCTGTAACAGGTCAACATGACTTGAATGCCTGCTTAGTGGTAACTATTTATTGATTTATTTGTTTTACTGCAGAAGTTAAACGGGCTCCTACATTTGTTCAGAAGCCTGAAGTTGCTGAGACCCCAGAAAGTAAGTCTCATTGTAAAGTTGCTTTCCTTTTCTTAAAACATACATCAAACCATCATAATTCTGACTACATTTTGTGCAATTCAAAAATAAATAAAATACTTTTTCACTCAACAGCAACAGATGCAGTTTTCAAATGCAAGGTTGATGGTTTCCCAAAGCCTACCATCACTTGGAACAAGGGTTGGAAACAAGTAAAAACAGGAGGGCGCTTTACTGTGTCCTATGATGAAGAAACAGAAGAGAGTGTCCTCACAATCAAAGATACCACACAAGCTGATGCTGGCAAGTATACATGTTTCCTCAAGAGCCCTCTAGGTGAAGGAAATGCAGCAGTGAGTCTTAAGATTGCACCCAAGCCAAAAGAAAAACCCAAGGAGGAGGTTGCAGAACAAGCCACTGTTGAGAAATTGGAAGAGGTTGAAGTTCTCACTGAGGTTACAGAACCTGAAGAGGCCAGACCTGAAGTTGTTCCAGTTGAAGGTCCACAGGAAACAATTCCCGAAGAGAAACCCTCTGTTAAAGAGGCGCCAGAGGAGGTGACCAAAGTCCTTAAGCCACAGGTTTCTCTTGAAGCTGTTTCTGAAGAACAACTAGAAAAAGCAGCCCTTGCTAAAGTGGTGCCCGAGACAGAAGAGCAAATTGAAGTTCTTATTGAGACTACAAAACCAGAGGAGGTGGAAGTTGTAACAGTTGAGGGGGTGCTTGAGGAAGTTATTCCTGAGAAGAAGCCAGCTGTTATTGCTGCCCCTGAAGAGCAAGTGACCTTAGAAGTGAAGACACAAGTAGCAATGGAAGCTGTCACGGAGGAGCAACTTGAGATAGCAACCATGGCAATGGTCACTCCTCGGAAGGAAGAAGAAGTTGATATTCTTGCTGAGATTGAGAAACCAGAAGAGGTCACTCCTGCTGTTGTTTCTGTTGAAGAAGCTCCTGAGGAGGTCCTCCCCAAGAAGAAGCCAACTCTTATCACTATGGATGTTGAAGAAGCAGTTGCAAAAACTCAAAAAGCTCAGGTGGCACTGGAAGCAGTCACGGAGGAAAAGCTGGAAACTGCAGTTACGGCAAAATTCAAACCTCGCACAGAAGAGCACGTGGAAGTCTTGGCTGAGTTCAAGAAACCAGCTGAAATTGCAGAAATGCCAATCGAAGAGGCTCCACAGGAAACCATCCCAGAAAAGAAACCTTCAGTAATATCTGCTGAAGAAATAGTCACCATCGCACCAGCAGCTCAAGAAGTATTAGAATCCCTTCCGGAGGAGCAGCTGGAAGTGGCTGTTACTAAAATTGCTCCACAGCCTGAAGATGAGGCAGATGTACTTTTTGTTGGAGAGAAGATCATTCCAGTGGAAGCCAAACCTGAACAAGGTCCAACTGAAGTCGTTCTAGAGGTGTCGGAGCAGAAAGCTGTCACCATCAGAGGTATTCCAGAAAAGGACATTGTCACCACAGTGATGGAGGAAATGCAGCAGATTCCTGAAGAACAGATTGAAAGACTTACAGCTGCCAAGGTTGTGTTGGAGGTAGAAGAAACAGTGGAAGAGATTCCCTTGGCACCTGTGTTTACTGCCATCATCAAGAATAAGGTAACACATCTTTTCTTTTTAATATTTAAAAGAAATTGTGTTTGTGTGTTATGATGCCCTCATTAAGCATAACAATATTCATTAATGAAGCAATTATGAAGCAGAGTAACTGCTTAAGGTTTGTTTTTTCAGTAAGTGACAAATTTTCAGACGTAGTAAATCAAGTAGTGTTTCATCTGAACTTCTATAAACTGGCCTCTTAATTGTTGTATTGAACAGAGTGTGAAAGAAGGTAAACCTGTGACGTTCACATGCTCTGTAACTGGAACACCAAAACCAGAAGTCAAGTGGTTCCGGTAAGTTAGTTTGTAATTGTGTAATTTAATCAATTGTTAGTTCAGATTTATGCAACTTTGAATTTTATCCCCCTCAGAACGAAAAATCTGCAAATGTTTGTCGACTTGTTTTCTGTTTAAGTTTGTGAGGTAGTGTTTTTTACCTATTGCTGAACATGCCAACATTCATTTGGTTTGTAGATCTTGAGGGACAAAATTGTTTGAATAACAACTTAAGAACATAACAACTTTAAAGTATTCTCATGTATTATGGTTTTTTGAATCGGCAGCAATGAAGTAGAGCTACATACTTCTAAGAATATTGTAGAAACATTTGCTGATGATGTCGCCACACTTGAGATACTTCATCCCAAGCCCAAAGACACTGGGGAGTACACATGTGTTGTAACCAACCAAGCTGGCGAAGATGTCTGTAAGGCAAAACTAACCGTGACAGGTGAGACTAACCATTCTCTGTGTTTTATAGGCAAATTAAATGACATACTACTGTAACTTGGATATTTTCTATCAGAGAAGTATTTCTGATGGGCTTTGTTTTTTAAAATTCTCTATGAGACACAGGTTAAAATATTTTTGTCACACCTGGATCAATTTTATAGACCGTATTGAATATGACGTCACCATTCAAATATCTGCCCTACAACATGGCGTCTAGCGTGTACGTGATGGTGTGTGGCATGTGCCGTAGAAATCAAACCGAGAACACTGCGTGCTTCATTGATGTACGCGGCCGTTTAGACGCGCATACGGTTTTCCCTACAAGATGGCAACTTTCATAGCAACAAAGGGGTTATTCAATACGGTCTTTGTTTTTTGAGCAAAGTGTCATCAGTAAGAGAAATCAATTTAGCAATCTTCTGCCATCTTAGAGGTAAAATGATTACGAAACAGTGGAAAACACACAGATTTATGTTCTTGCAGTGCACAGGATTGGCAAGTGACCAGCCTTCTTTTGATCTCTAACCAATGGTTCCCTACCCAAATGACATATGCATTGAGTCTATAACCAATGGTCTACCTTCTGATGAATTTTGTTTTTCAGAAGTGAAAAAAGCTCCAACTTTCACAGAAAAACCAGATGTATCAGATACCACAGAAGGTGAGACTTTTTGCTGATGAGTGATGATACTTTTAATCTTATGAACGACATGTTTTTGTTTGCACAGCAAGTAGATTTTTTTTCCAGTAAATAACAGAAATTGTTTTAGTAGAAAGTGGCAATATACTGATGATTTTTTTTTATAGTAATAATAAAGCAAAATAACAAATTTGACAAAGAATGGCATCCTTTCAACACATTTTAATAATAGAAACTCTGTGCGCAGACAAATTTGTGAAGTTAATTTTGTTATCTTGTCGGAAACAAAAATCTTCCGTTTTGAAAAGCATGAAATGCCACCAACAATGGAATATTATAATCCCTGTTTTCTAATGTAGGTACAGAAGCTGTTTTCCGTGCTAAAGTTGAGGGCTTTCCCAGACCTACAATTACCTGGAATAAAGGCTGGAAACAGATTACAAAGGGAGGACGCTTCACAATCACGTACGATGAAGACACAGAAGAAAGTGTTCTTACCGTCAAAGATATTACAGCCTCAGATGCTGGCAAGTACACATGCTACCTCAAGAATCCTCTTGGTCAAGAAAGTTCAACTGTCAGCTTGAAGGTAACGCCCAAGCCGAAAGAGGAAGCTGCTACTCAAGTGCCAATGGAGAAACTTGAGGAAGTTGAAGTTCTTCCAGAGATCTCTAAACCAGAAGAGGAGAAACCAAAAATAGTCCCTGCTAAATTTCCTGAGGAAGCTGCTCCAGGAAAAAAGCCAACTGTGATTGAGGCTCCTGAAGAAGTAGCTCAAGCTCCTAAAAAACTGGTTGCTTTAGAAGGAGTAACTGAAGAGCAACTTGAGACCGCAAAGGTCACCGAGTATGTGCCACTTCCGGAAGAGGATGTAGAAGTTCTTGCTGAAATCACAAAGCCAGAAGAAGTCACTCTTGAAGTGGCTCCTCTTGAAGAAGTTCCAGAAGAGATTACTTTAAAGAAGAAACCGGCTTTCATCATGGCGACTGAAGAAGAAGTCACTCTTGTACCAAAAGCTAAAGTAGTACTAAAGGATGTAACAGAGGAACAGCTCGAAACAGCTGTGACAGCCAAAGTGCAACCAAGGCCCGAGGAGCAAGTTGAAGTGCTTGCTGCAATCAAGAAACCAATAGAAGTGGTACCTCAGGTGGAAGAAGCTCTTGAGGAAGCTGCCCCAGTAAAGAAGCCAATTGTGATTGAGGCTCTTGAAGACGTCGTTCAAGCTCCTAAAAAACTGGTTGCTCTAGAAGGAGTAACTGAAGAGCAGCTTGAGACTGCAGAGGTCACTGAGTATGTGCCACTCCCAGAAGAGGAGGTAGAAGTTCTTGCTGAAATTTTGAAGCCTGAAGAAGTCACTCCTGAAGTGGCTCCTCTTGAAGAAGTTCCAGAAGAGATCACTTTGAAGAAGAAACCAGCTTTCATCATGGCGACAGAAGAAGAAGTAACTCTTGTACCAAAAGCTAAAGTAGCGCTTAAGGATGTAACAGAGGAACAGCTGGAAACAGCAGTGACAGCCAAAGTGCAACCAAGGCCAGAAGAGCAAGTTGAAGTGCTTGCTGCA
>CM021531.1:8565695-8582527 GCA_010994315.2 Pisaster ochraceus
AGGTCAAATTCAACAAAGATGTCTCTCGCAAGAAGGTGGTCTGGTTCCACAATGGCAAGGAACTGAAGTCCAGCAAGAAATACAAGATCGTACGCAAGGGTTTCAGTGCCATTCTGACAATCAACGATGTGATCCCTCAGGATGCTGGAGACTACACGGTCAAGGTGGAAGAGGCCACGGGAATGATTCCACTATTTGTGGAGGAGAAGCCCAAACCAAACCCACCCATCTTCTCACAGGTGCCAAAGGCTCTGGATATAACTGAAGGTAAAATACAATTTTTTTGAGCTAATCTTCATAGTTTGAAAACATTGACTTAATTGAATGTGGGAAAAAAAACTATCTTGTAAAATACACTCAGTAGTAATGCTATTGATCCTTTAAAAATGTTGTCCTTTCCTCTAGGGAAAGGTGCAGAAGCTGTGCTTCACCATTTTTCCTACATGTTGACATAACATAATGTTTTTGTTTATTGGTACAGTCAATTATTATAGTCTTGATGTACACTTAATTTTATGCATACATTCTGTAAATCGCCTAAAAAAAATCTTCTAAAAACATTATGGATGTCAATAAGCTTGTTTTTTCTCCGAGGTTTTTTGTTAGAAAATATTAATCTTTGGAATTGTTGTCCTTCTTTAGCAAAGTCTGAAAGCTATTATGAGGTATACTAGTGTCTGGCATCAGAAATACTTTAAAATTATGAAATGAGTGATTTGGTGTAAAATTACACAAAATTTAGTGCTTGGAGCCAGAATTAGCAAAAACATTAGAAGATGGTTCTAAAGAATCCAGTTCCACATCAATCATGGTTTACAGGCGAGACAGCCACGTTCCGCTTCAAAGCAACTGGCACCCCCTACCCGACGATACAGTGGTTCAAGGGGTGGCGGGAGATCACATCAAGTGATGAGTTCACCATTGGTTACGACAAAGAGACAGATGAACATACCTTCACCATTCACAATGTCAGCAGCAAGGATGCCGGCAAGTACCACGTCCAGCTTACAAGTGATACTGGCAAGAATAAATACGGCGTCTCACTAATGGTTCAGGAAAAACCACAGGATGAGGTTCCATTTAGTGTACCACTTAAGAGGTTAGACTGCGATTTTTTTCAAACAAGTCATTTTTTAAGATGGTTAATAACACCCTAATTTAACAAATCAAGTTTGTTCGATTGTTTAAAGTTCCTTTTGCTGTTAATCTTTTTGTTAGATTTCCAATCACAGGAAAAGCCTCCACTCTTTTACAATAACCTTAACTTGTTTTGTTTCATTCAAAGAACAGTCCAGATTTCATCAAGTTTTTGTTTGTTAGTATAAATATTTAATTCTTTAATTATTAGTATTATTTTTTTTTTAGATATCTGTCCAATAATATCCTTGTATCCTATAAAGACTGGTTCATACTTCCCAAAGTGCAAAAGCCAAGTAAAATTCCGTGTGTCACAATAGGAAAACAGCACAAAGTGATTGATTGCATCACTAAAAGTAGTCACTTTGCGTTCAGTTCGGTTTAAATGTGTGAACCCGGTTTAAATGTGTTTTGTATAAAAAGGCGTTTCCCACAAGCCATTTTTGTTGTGTTTCTTTCTCTCAGACGACCATCCCAAGAACTCAGAGAAGCTCAAGAGATTGATATCATGGAACTTCTCCGAGGTGCTGAACCCAAAGATTATGAGAGAATTTTGCGTGAAGCTGGTGTCTATGATTTCCGTGCCATCCTCAAACATTTGAAGATGATGCAGAAGCAGATGGAGATAGAGGAGGAGCCAGAATTCGTAGTGAGTACTTCTCAATTAATGTATGCATTTTGACAAATTGAAAACAAGTTAGTAGCCAGAAATTCAACTCAATTATTATCAGAGCCTAATTTCGTGGATCTGCTTACTGTGGAATTCATGCTTATGGCAACACAGATTCACATACTTTACAGGGTGCCTGTAGGCGCAGAGTTCTGTGGTAAGCAGCGTCGTGAATTCTTTTGCGGTATTCATGGTGCACGACAAGATGATTAAATTAGTGGACGCTCACATGAAAGAGAATTTAACTTTTTTGAAACTGACATTTGAGCCCAAAAAAATTTACAAATAAAAAAACTACTAGGTCTCAACTTGCAGGTACAACCATGCGTAAATCTCTTTGGGGAGGAATGTTGGCTCTGAAAAGAGCCGTCAAAGCTAATACATTGTACGCACATGGTTGCGCATGATTGTTGCCGCAAGTTTACTAGTAATAGTCACTTTCTACTCTTCACATTATGCAAAGCTTGAAACATCACTAAGATCTTAATAGCTTTTCTATTGTACTGCATGTCCGGTGAATTGTTTATCTTTACGTTTTTCTGAATCTTGCTGGAGAACTAGCAAATGAGTCCATGTATTTTCTTTTCCTGCTTAGCACAAAACAAATGCACACAAATTCTTGATCAGCCTGCTCAAGTTCTATGTAGTCATTTTGTAGTGCCTGCTGAATTAATATTTTTCTGCTGGACAGCATTATAACATTTGGGGGCTGGTGAGAATTGGGAAACAGGTCAAACTTTAAACCTTTTCATCTGACTTTCCCATGCACCTACAACAAGGCTCGTGACAGAACCTTCACAGTCACTGCAGCAAGGGAGTGGAACAGTCCACCCTTTTTTATCCAAAATGCCAAATCAACCGACCAATTCCAGAAGATGATTAAAACACATCTCTTTTAACATTAATTGACTTATTGCAATAGACTATCAATTAATTAATTGTTTCTCTTAACTTGTTGATTACTGTAAGTGATGTGGTTTAGTTTACGAAGTAGATCATCTTTAAATGCTGGTTATTATTATTATGCCAGCAGGGAAACTGACTGGGTAAGTTCTTAATAATTGTGGTTGAACAAAGAATAATTAACTAGAGTGGGACTTGAGCCTGCAACCTCTGAATGAATGGCCGGCGCTCTACCAACTAAGCTATCTAGCTCCATATTTTATCAATATATTTGTTCGGTCTTTGCTGCCAGTCAGAAGCCAATAGTAAAACTGTCACTTTCATTGCAGGAACTGGAGCATGAAGAAGTAGAGGAGATGGAAGCCATGAAGATTGAATCTCCAATGTTCACAGCTCAACCCACTGAACAAACTGTCTTGAGTCGCACCTCTGAACCAACCAAAGGTACAGTCTACTCCTTGTGTCATTTGTGGAGATTACTGGGTCATAGATTCATCAATTAAAGAAAAATTCCACTAAACAGACAAAGATGTTTCTTTTCCATTAATTTGGTTTGTATATCATCTCAACATGGAGTCTGAACTATGTGGAAAACTTATTAAACATAAATGATAATGAAAAATAAACTTAAAAACATTGCTGTTCTGAAAATGTTGCCTTTGTTGTCAAAATCAGCCAATTGAAATAAAACTGGATTATGTTTACCTCCTAACTGTACTTGAATCACGGGTAAAACTGAACAATTTCGTTATATTTTACATGCAAGAAATACATCATTAAGATTTTAACATTTAATTGTGTATTGAGGTTAAAATTTGGCATCCTGTATTTGAAGTTGTTGACCCTCATCTGTCCGTGCTGTTTTCTCGGTTTTGCAGTGTGTGAAATGTGCTGAGTGAACAAGCTTCCTAAAAAACACAAATAATAGTATTTATAATGTAATGGCAATAATAGGCTCTTATGTAGCATACATATCCCAGTACTAGGTCAATGCGCTTCACATTGTTATCATCCTGGGTGGTCAGACATACTTAAAATATTTCTAGAACTTCCTGAACTCTGCTACTTATACGTATACTAGCAAAAGAAGGGGTTTAATCCAACACAGTATCATCTCAGCCCTTTACCATTCCTGCATGTCCGTAATAAGAGGGGCAAAATATGGTTAACTGTCTTATTCAAATACACATTCATCACGACCAACCAGGACTTGGAAAACAAAACATTAACCAATTAGATATGAAGTTAACTAGTTCATAGTTGTGAAATTAAAACAAACAGCACTGTCACTTGAACTAGGCAACTACTTGATGAACTTTGTCACCCGTTAAGACATGTATTTTGCACTTGCACACTCACTGCACAATATAGATTCACATAGTGATTTCCTCGGTTAATGCTTTTAGAAATAATTGAATGTAATAGCTGCCCAGTCTGTAAAGGAAACAGATGCTACAAGGCAGTTATAAAATGGGTATTTATTTTGGGAAAGCAGGCATAACCACTTTTACAATTTTAAACGTCTTGAGATAATAAAATAACACAATATATGTTGAGCACTTTTTCGTGCATCTTGTTTGCGGTGATAAACTGTTTGATATGGCAGTCCCGTCAATAGCTTAATATTCCACTAAGCACTGCAGTGAAAAAAGTAATGACACCGCATGTGCTGAAGGCACTGCACCCAGAACCACCTACAATTTACACTGCTTGGCATAATGATGAACCTGGCTCCACCCAGCACCAACTTGGCATTATGATGTAACCAGCTTTATCCATCACCAACAACATGTTGGCCTCTTGATGTACCCAGCTTCAGCTAGCACCTGCTACTGTTTGAAATAATGATGTGCCCGGCTTCTCTTACCACCAACTGCTGTCTGACATAATGATGCAACCAGCTTTGCCCATCACTCTCTAATGTTTGGCATTGGGAAGCACCCTGTTACCCGCCCAAACACTGTTTGTCATTAGAAAGCTCTTTAAAACGCTTTTGCCAAGCAGTCTTATCAATACCAAAGTATCCGTTGATACTCAACAGAAGAGTTTGAGTTTGTGGAGGAGTTAGCCCCAGTGAAAGTTTCACCCAGTGAGACTGCAGAGCTCATTTGCACCGTCTCTAGCGACGAGGCCAAGGTGAAGTGGTTCTGTGGAGAAGAAGAGATTGTCATCGATGATGAGAAGTACAAGGTTAAGAAAGCACAGAGGAGACACTCCTTGATCATCACTGACATCACAACAGAAGATGCAGGGGAATACAAGTGTGCAGTTGGAGAGAAATTAACCTCCACATTGCTCACAGTAACTTCAGGTATTGAGGGTCTGTCATCTGGCTTGAGATTGTCTCAGTATGCCGACGATCAAATTTTTTAATATCAACAGTGCTTCATTACTTTTTTCCACAGAGTAGCTTCTTAATACACTGGGTATCTTTTTACTACCCTGGTTTCTACTGTACCCATACAAACACAGATATGTTTGTCGACCCTGTAAACCACAGACTTTTATGTTTTCTCCCACTGTTTAGACTCTGCTTTTTAAGCGACATCCACATTGGTTGTGTACCGAAAGTGAAGCAAGGACATATTGCTCTGTTGAAACATGTGAATCTCTTTTGATAAAGTCCTCTATTTCAACGGGTAGACACACAGCTCTGTTTTGCATACACTCTGTGGACATTCCTTAATTCACTTAAGAAAAAACATTTTCGTCAAAACTGTAAAAAAACACTGCGTGGACATATAAAATATTCCAAGATATGTTTATACCCACAGTGAGGAGATAACACTGTACTGAATTCCTTTGACATTTTTTCTATTCAGAAATGCCAGACATCCTGACTGATCTACAGAGCAAGAAAGTCGAGGAGGCTGAAGATGTAGAGTTTACCTGTGAGCTGACTGATGACCTACCGGATGACCTCGAGGTCACCTGGTTCAAGGGTGGAGAGGAGATCAAACCAAGCGACAAGTTTAAGGTGAAGACTGATGGGAGAAGGTTGTCACTGGTCGTTCATGATTTGAAGGTGGAGGACCAGGCGGACTACACAGTGGTTGTTGGAGAGAGGCGATCTTCCGCAACACTTCAAGTAGAAGGTAACGACTGTCTGGGAAGTTTTCCCTTTTGAGATTGGACCTTAGTACTACCAATTCAAGACTAAACCTTTTCAATATTAAAGAAACTTAATTAACCTTTTTTTGAGTGAGCAAAGAATAGTTTACTATGGAACCTGGAACCTCAGGTTCATGTGCCACTGCTCCACCAGCTGCGCTAACTAGCTTTATCCTGGCAGTGTATCTATTTTGTCAATATCTTTGTTTCCGGGGCACCAAACAAAGATAAACCCTTAACACTTTATAAAAGCCTACAACCTGCTTTAGTACCATGTCTAATATTAAAACCCTGCAGGATGAATTAAGAAGATGATCCGTCTCAGATTAAACTTTAAAGAATGGAATAAAATATCGAACTACAAGATTTGTCTTGTCGTTTGTTTGATGAGTATTTACAGAAAATTGTACTTGAGAAACTTTATCAATGTTTAATCTTTCTTTGTTCAGCTTTCGCCATCACTGCTCCCCTAAAAGACACAAAAGCGACCGAATTCGACGACGCCGCCACCTTGGAGTTCACAGTCTCCAATGAGAAGGCCGTAGTGACGTGGCTCAAGGATGGTGAGAAGATCGATGTTGGTCCCAAGTATGAGATCAAGGAGGATGGGAAGAAACGAGTGCTTGTCCTCCATGATATTTCACCCGATGATGAAGGGAACTTCAGCTGTGTGGTCGGCGACTCAGAGTCCGTGGCCACACTAAATGTTGAAGGTTTGTTTAGTAACTTCTCCTTTCAGATTTATTTTGAGGTTGTTGTTTTGGTTTTGTTTTGTGTGAAAGATGTTTTATGGAAAAGCTCTAAATTAAAAAATGTGAAGTGAAAAGAAAAACATATTCTTCCTCATACTGGTATTCCAAATTCTCCTCCCACAATCAATATGTAAATAAAAAATTTTTGAGAAGAAATACACCTGTGAAAAGTTCATTTGCTTTCAAATTTTCAAAACTTTGCTAAAATTATACAGATTTCATCATTATAGTTCTTTTGCAAACAATTGTTAATGACCTGAAGTTTCGACCATTGCAGACTTTTTCTCGAAGGCCAAATTACAATGCAACACACATACAGTTATGCTAGTGAAACAGAAGCAGTCAAGTAGAAAAAAAGTGAAAAGAGAGAAGCAGAGGTACATTTTTGGTTATATTTTTTCTTCAATCTACAGGTGGTTTGTAGATGTACAGAAAACTTACCTTAGATATCATTAAGTTTCCTTCCTACTTCAATTTTGTTTTTGCAGCCACCAAATTTACCAAACCATTGACAGAAACAGAAACCACAGAGAAAGAGACAGTCACCCTGACGTGTGAAGTCTCACACGATAAGGGTGTCGTCAAGTGGCTGAAAGATGGTAAGGATCTCCCAGATAGTCCGAGATACAAGACGACCTCTGAGGGCAAGATTCGCTCTTTAGTGATTGAGGATGTCAAGATGGATGAAGAGGGAGAGTATACTTGTGTGATTGGCGACAACAAATCTACGGCTGGACTCTTTGTCGAGCGTAAGTGATGTCACATTATTTACCTTTTTATTTTTTTTCGCTTATCAAATGTGAATGCAAAGTGCATTGGGACGTCAAATAGGAAAATGGCGCGGAACATTTGCAAAAGTTGTGCACACAATGACTTTCTAGAAAAAATTATTCAAATGTGGATTTTAACTTTTGTGTCATCTCTGCTTAAGCTTGAAGTATGACGTTTTTGTATGTCAGATATAAGATTCAAAAGCTCTTGTCATAAATGGCAGAAAGTGTCTGTATCCTCTCATCAAGTACAGTCAAAATAGTTCTTCAATTTTTAAATTTTGATCGTGAATCAAAGCAGAGATATTTTGTATGTGTTTTCCTACAGCGCTACCAGTTGAGTTCCTTACTGAATTAACACCACTCAAAGTAACAGAGAAACAAACTGCCGAGTTCATTTGTGAAGTCTCGGATGAGAAAGCAGAAGTGACCTGGATGCGTGACGGCCAGCCCATTGAGGAAAGCGACAAGTTTCTGATCGTCAAGCAGGGGCTGGAGCGTCGCCTCTCTGTCACAGATACTGACATTCCCGATGGGGCTACATATTCTTGCATGGTTGGAGAACTAAAAACCTCTGCTGACCTCCTTGTGGATGGTGAGTGTATATTTATATTAATAAGCACGTAATGTAACTTTGTGAAATATTTTTACTTTTAACTAGACAGGCATTTATTGTTACAAAATCAAACAGTTAAGACAAAACTTCAATTAGGTATGTTTTTATAGATGAGATTTGATTGAAATACAAAAAAGAATATTGACCAGTATATTGGGATGACTTTTCTTGACTTTAGAAAATATTGCAAAAGATCATTCTTAATACTCTTAATACTCTTTCCAAAACCAGACTGGATTATTCACAAAGTCAACATAAGATTTATAAAATTGTAATCCGAGACATTTATTTCAAAACCACTTTTCAATGGTTCAGAAGCGGAGCCAGAAATCACCGTCTCCATGCAAAATGTCAAGGTCACCGAGAACCAAGAGGCAGCCTTTGTCTGCGAGCTCGACAAGGACACACCTGACGTGTTTTGGCTCAAGAATGGCTTGAAAATTGATGAAGATGACACCAAGTTTGAAGTCAAACGCCAGGGTCGCAAGCACTCGCTAATTGTCAAAGACATTGAGCTGGATGATGCTGCAGCATACACCTGTGTTGTTGGTCGGAAACAGAGCACAGCGTCTTTGACTGTTGACGGTAATAAAACTACTGCACTGCCGAACTTTCTTTGTTTTTTAAAACAAAATAACCCCTTTATAAAAACTTGGGTTAATAAGAGCCTTATATAATGGAAAGCTTAGTTAAGACTACAACGAGAAGCAAAAACAAGTTAAAGATAATGTTCTCCTAAAGTTTGAAATAAAAGGGAAGTACGAGAGTGTAATATATATCACATTTATAATTAATTGACAAGCAAACCATATACAGGATTATCAACAATGAAGAGCTAGAAATTTAAAAAAGTAAAAACTTGTTACAACTATGGGTCTTCTTCTGTTTCAACTAAGTGAAGTGATGTATAACTTGTTATTTTTGGTTCTGAAAACAAAATGTACTTTTCATTTTGCACAGAGAAACCGGTGGAATTTGTCCAGCCTCTGCAGGAGATCCACTCTAGTCCTGGTGACACAGCAACCTTTGAGTGTGAGCTCAACAAGGATAACGTTACTGTAGTCTGGCTGAGAAATGGCAAAGAGATCAAGCCCAGCAAACACTTTGAGATTAAGAAGGAGGGCCCTAAGCACCGAATGATCGTCAAGAGTGTTCAGTTTGATGACGATGCCGAGTACACTGTGAAAGTTAAGAATGAGGAGTCTACATCTCATCTCACTGTACAAGGTACTAATGAAACATATAGAGGGATGAAAGTCTTTCTAAAGTGGGCTTTTTTTAACTGTTACACATGTTACATTTTTCAGGCTTCTTTAGTTAATTCAGGTTTTAAGTAGAAGCTAGGCTTTAAGTAGAAGTGCATGTTGATTGTAATGTGAATAACATGCCAAAGACTTGGGCATTTTTCATTATCATTCAGCTTCAGAATACCATAATGGTTATCCCTCAACAGCTGACTCTGGTTTGTTAAACTTTGTCTGACAAATATTAAAGCAGTCTTGTTGAGTCACAGAGAAGAGATGTGCTTTCAATAAATGCCACTTATGTTTTTATCAGCGCTAGTAAGGTTACCATTTCAGGCAGAAACCTGTTTGTTGTACTTTACCAGGGCCAACATTTTTCAGCATTTTAAGTGTTTCTTTTTTACTAACATTTAGCTCCACCAAAGATTGAGATTGAAACCAAGTATTTGACAGTCACCGTCAAAGCTGGTAGTAAGATCACTGTGGAAGGCCTTGTCATCGGGTCACCGATAGCATCCACCACCTGGTCAAGAAACGACACTGAGCTCAAACCAGACAAACGCATCACCATGACAACTGATAACAACATCAAGGCTAAGGTCAAACTAACCATTGATAAATCAGAGAGGACAGACCTTGGCGAGTATACCATCATTGCAGCCAATGACTTTGGTTCAGATACAGTTATCGTCAAAGTGATCGTTCTCGGTGAGTACAAGAAAATAACTTTTATTTTTATTTTTGTCATCATGGCAGGGTTTCTGGTGTGTCGATATGATTAAGGTGGTCATTAATTTTAAAGCTTATTCTTCCCAGGAGCCTAAGTTTACTTACAAAGTAGCTCAAAATCAAGACTAAGATCTAATACTAACCCTGCTCACATATGTAAACCAAAAACCTGCAAGCTTTTTAGCAATTATTTTATGATAATGATAATGCAGATCAAATTCTAACTAAAAAACATAATTTGACATGAAAAAAATTGACAATCACTATTGCCAGAGTTTCGCTTTTTGTTTTAGTTGAATCTTCCAACTTAATTTAAGTATACCCTTTTAGAAAAAATGTGTTTTAAGACAGTTTTTGGTTCTGCAATGTCCCAAAACAGATCTCTGTTTTCATTATCTGTTCTTATATTTTCCCAAACAGACAAGCCCCAGCCACCAACCAACCTGAATGTGACCGCCATTACTCCCGAGACAATCTCCCTCTCATGGGGACCTCCAGAGGATGACGGCGGTAGCCCGATCACTCAGTACATCATTGAGAAGAGGGATATGAAACGAAACACATGGTCTAAGGCAGGGACGACAAAGGCTGACCAGATGGAGTTCACTGTCACTAAGCTGCTGGAAAAGAATGAGTATCTGTTCAGGGTCAGTGCAGTGAATGAGCATGGACAGAGTGAACCGAGAGAAATGGGGGCTCCTGTCGTTGCCAAGCATCAATTTGGTAAGATTGATTTTGTGTTCCCTCTCCGGATTCATTCCTTGAGGCATATTTTTGAAAAATTTTGTCATGCTTTCTGCGTTTGTTTATTTTTTGTAATATTTATTTCTTTGTTTTTTAAAATTCTTTTTTTCCCTTTTCTCATTAAAAATGCATTTCACTTTCACTTGTAAAATATTCTTGTAGCCAAAGAAGGCATACCACAAACCAATATTACTCCTAACATAGCATGAATCTAATGAAATTTAAGTTGACATTAATTTCTTAAAAAGACCTCCTTCAGCTTCAAGCTGACGCTGTTTAACCAAAAAGATAGCATCCATTCATTTCTAAGTTGCAGAAGTTGTACTTTGTTTTCACTTCATCGCCTTTGACGTTATGAAATATTCATTCGTTCTTTTTAAATTTTAGTTATAATTAATCTTCTTTCTCCAGCTTGAGACAGTTGTCTTTAATTAATGAACCCAGGCTCATATTAACTTCCCTATTAATAACTTTGATAATGTCAGTTTATATTTTTGTCATTCCCTGTCATCTTTTGTCATATCATTGCTTGTCATCTTCACTCACAATTCCATTTCTAACAGACGTTCCATACCCTCCCGCCAAGCCCAACGTCTCCGATATTGACAGAACCCAAATGACCGTCACCTGGTCTCCTCCTGAATTTGACGGAGGCAGCAAGGTCACTGGTTATGTTCTGGAGAGATTAGAAGTTGGTCGTGATCGCTGGGTCAAAGTTCACAAGAGCCCGCTGACTGATACATCTTTCACATGTACTGACTTGATTGAGGGAAAGGAGTACACTTTCCGAGTTATTGCTGAGAATAAAGCCGGTTTGAGTAAACCGAGTGAGCCTTCAGACACTCACATGGCTAAGCCACCATATGGTGAGATCTTATGTTATACTGTACTTAAGATAATCCTGAACTCTCTGAAAGGGTGATAACAATTCATTACCTTGTAAACAGCTCCTTTTCTCCCCTTTTTTAAAACAGCATCTTTTTTTCTCTCTCTCTTTTTTTTCATTTTTAAAAAGTTTAGTTGGGGAGGGACGATGTTTGATCTGAATCTGCTTTTGTTATTTTGCAAGAATTTCTTTTGAGATTTTGTTTGCCTTAGAGCTAAAGTTTGGGCACATTATCTTTACTGTTGGGAAGACACTTCATTGCAGCCTGTGATTTTACGGAGCAAAGCAAAAATAAAATTAGGTATCACAGATTTTAATTTGTGGTAATTATGTGGAAGTTGAAATGAATTTCATGGATTTTACAAAAACAATTGCACCAATGATTATGCAATCTGATTTAATTGACATGATGTAATTCTTGCACAAGGGATAAAGAACAATTAATTTAAGGTTTTTATGGATGACACAAAGCACTGTGTATTGAGTACCTTTCGAGTCCTGCAGAAAAACTATCCACCATCATCTAGTGTGGGAACTGCCCACAAACCTCCCCTTTTGTATAGTTCACGACATAACCTTATGGTTAATAGCTCAACTTAGTTAATTTCATGGCTCTGCTGACTATAACCAAGGAATTGGTGGTTACTGGAGCAGGAAATTCCGCACTCATGTCAAGCATATTTCACAGGTTAGCTGAGAGTTTTTACTTGCGCTCAAGCGTAGTCTATGTTGCTATGCATTCTTTGCTTACACAGGCTAGCGCAGAAACTCAGTGCTTACCCTGTAAGGGAAGAATGGTGATCGCAAGCGTAGAATTCCGCAGTAGGCAGAGCCATGAAATTGGGCCTTGGGGGCGAGAGGCAATCTGATTGGTTAAACCTTTACTGGCTTCATTTTCAGGAGAGTTTCATGAAGCTTTTTTCGTAAATGGTATGGTGGCAATTTTTTTTAAAGTTACAAATAGTGAAGGAAAGCTTTTCTTTTCTTGTTTTAGATGTACCAGGGGCGCCCAGTAAACCCATACCAGAGAATTTGGATACTACAACTATCTCTATTACATGGAACCCGCCTGAATCTGATGGTGGCTCCCCTGTGACTGGATACATCATTGAAAGATGTGATGTCAGCCGTGGTCGCTGGGTCAGAGCCAATCGAGAAAAAGTGAGGAATTATTCTAAAAATATAACTACATCTGTAAACAACTACAACCTTTCAAATTGCAAGATGATTTTGTTACAAATTGTTTAAAAATGTTTTTTTGATTTGTATTTGTTTGTTTCATCTATTTTTCCATGATGCTATAGTTTTGATTTTTTACAATTATACTTCGAACTAAAAATCTTATTACGAATCTTCAAAATGTCCTCTAGGTTTGCACAGTATCACTTTAATCTTTTTTCCCTTTTTCTAGGTGACGGAGCTCACATTCATAGTCACCGATCTGATTGAAGGAAACAGCTTTCAGTTCAGGGTGTCTGCAGAGAATTTAGCTGGAGTGGGTAACCCCAGTGAACCATCTGATACAACTGTTGCTAAGCTGCCATTTGGTATGTATCCTTCGTGTTACCTTGCAAGTTGTTATCTTTGTCAGTAGATAATATTGTTGATATAACAACAAAAACAAAACACGTCAATGTCCAATGTCTTACGCCTGTGACATTACTTTAAAAAAAAAATTATACAGTACATAAGGTTTACATGTAAATTATATTTAAATGTAACCCTTGTAAAAAGGGCTTTGTTATTTTTTTCAAAAAACAGACAAAACACTTCTCATGTTTATGTTTTTAAAACATGTTATTTCTTGCAAGTAAAAACCAAAGATACCTCAAAAATGAATTGAATCAACCTCAGCCGGTGGAATTTGGTAAGCGGAGATGTTGGCTATGTTCCAGAATTCCTGCTATCAACTTCTATTTCTCAATGATTTAAATCATCTCTTTTTAGATGTGCCTGGGCCACCGGAAAGACCTTCCACTAGTGACATAGACAGCACCCGCATCACAGTCACCTGGTCACCACCAAGTGTTGATGGTGGCAGTCCAGTCACTGGCTACACCATTGAGCGCAAGGAAAAGACCTCCTCAAGATGGACAAAAGTAACCAAGGAACCTGTATCAGAGACAACACTGACAGTGAGAGATCTGATTGAAGGCAAGGAGTATGAGTTCCATGTGGCTGCAGTCAACAAAGCTGGAACAGGACCATTCAGTGAGCCATCTGAGCCTAGGATCACTAAGCCTCCATATGGTAAGTCTTTCAAGTATGAGTGGTCTTGTTTTTATATTAAAAAAAAGAGAATAATACTTTTCGCTTTGACCTAGATTTTGTGCATTTAATGGGCTAATTTCATTCTGAAATTAAAACTGAGTTTTAAGTGATAACTTGCTCATACAGAGCAGTATTTCAGGTGGAAATATTTCTCAGGACAAATGGTAGAAAATTCGAAAGTAAAGTCACTCATCATGTTCTGTTCTTTACAACAAATATGACAGACTTCCGTTTTTAATTTTTTATTTTATTTTTGCAGATGTCCCAGGTGCCCCGGAAAAACCTACAGTCAGTGACATTGACAGCAGCAAAATGACTGTCACCTGGACAGCGCCATCTGATGATGGTGGAAGTCCAGTTACTGGCTACATCCTGGAACGTAAAGAGAAAACTACCACTAGATGGACAAAGGTCACTAAGCAGCAGATCTCTGAGACAACACTGACAGTGAGAGATCTGGTTGAAGGCAAGGAATATGAGTTCCATGTGGCGGCAGTCAACAAGGCTGGGACTGGTCCATTTAGTGAACCTTCTGAACCTCAGAAAGCAAAGAGACCATACGGTAAGGTTTTTTCAACCTTCAACCCTAGTAAGCACTCAGAGATTAAAACTTTCTGTCTCTTTTTGTTGAAATTTAGAAGGTAATATTTGTGAAATGATGATTGGAATTTTCATGCATTAAAATCATGTTTTCCCTTTCAGATGTTCCTGGGCCTCCAGACGCCCCAACAGTCAGTGACATTGACAGTACTTTCATGACAGTGACATGGACAACGCCCTCTGTTGATGGCGGTAGTCCAATCACCGGCTATATCCTGGAGCGCAAGGAGAAAGATGCAACTAGGTGGATAAGGGTGACCAAGGAACCTGTTACAGAGATGACTCTGATTGTGAGAGATCTGGTTGAAGGCAACGAGTATGAATACCATGTTGCTGCTGTGAACAAAGCTGGGACAGGTCCATTCAGCAAACCATCTGAACCAACAAAAGCCAAGCCTCCTTATGGTAATTTAATAATTTAAAAGAATTTCTTTTGAGATGTTTTATTAGTTATAACACCAGCTCATTTGAAATGATGCACCATACCCATAAGTACTTTCTACGAGAGATATGAGGTTTTTTAAATGATGGCTTGATCTTTTTTTAACTAACATAACTAGATGTACCAGAAGCTCCAGGTAAACCGCAAGTCACAGCAGTAGACAGAACACAAATTACTGTTTCATGGACACCTCCAGAATTTGATGGTGGAAGTCCAGTAACTGGCTTTATCATTGAGAAGAAAGAGACTTCTTCCACAAGATGGACGAAGGCTGTAAGAGACACAGTCACTGAGACTACACTGACTGTGAGAGACTTAATTGAAGGCAAGGAGTATGTGTTCCATGTGGCTGCAATCAACAAGGCTGGGACAGGTCCTTTCAGTGAACCATCTGAGCCTAGGATCACCAAGCCACCATATGGTAAGATGAACACTGTTTTACACAAGCAAGAACTCAATTTTTTTTCCAAAGCTTTTGTAACTGAACTTTTTGTCAACAAATATTTTCAGATGTTCCTGAAGCTCCAGGGAGGCCTGAAGTCAAGGCAGTTGATAGCAAACAAATTACCATATTATGGACACCCCCCGAGTCTGATGGTGGAAGTCCAATCACTGGATACATCATCGAGAAGAAGGAGACTTCTTCCACAAGATGGACAAAGGCTGTTAGAGATGCAGTTAGTGAGACTGAACTGACCGTGAGAGATCTGATCGAGGGCAAGGAGTATGAATTCCGTGTGGCTGCAGTCAACAAGGCTGGAACAGGTCCATTTAGTGAACCATCTGAGCCAAGAACTACCAAATCTCCATTTGGTAAGTTTATAATTTGTTTAAAGTTTCTTTCCAACTATTTGTATGTATTTCATGCATTTGTTCTTTCATAGGTTTGGTAGAATGATAAGATTGAGTTAAAATTTATTGTGTTCTTTACTGACTAGATGTACCTGAAGCCCCTGGTAAGCCTGAAGTAACAGCTGCAGACAGCAAACAGATCACCATATTGTGGTCACCTCCTAAGTCTGATGGAGGCAGTCCAATTACTGGCTACATCATTGAGAAGAAAGAGACTACCTCAACAAAATGGACAAAGGCTCACAGAGACTCAGTTTCAGAGACTTCTCTTGTTGTGAAGGATTTAATTGAGGGCAAAGAGTATGTGTTCCATGTGGCTGCAATTAACAAGGCTGGAACAGGGCCTTTCAGTGAACCATCTGAGCCCAAGATTACCAAGCCTCAATATGGTGAGATTCGTATCTATAGTTTTGACCGTTAAGCATTGTGCTATCTAATTTTAATATCGGGTTATAAACCACAAAAAACTGACTTGGTAAATTTTTAATAAGTTGAACAAAGAAAAATTTACTAGAGCTGGATTTGAACTAACAGCCACTGGTTTAAAGTGCAGGTGCTCTACCAACTGAGCTTAATCAACCAATGGCAAAATGCAAGTAAAAATTGTTTAGTGTAAACAAAAGTAAAAAAGAAACAAGCAAAAACAAACAAACAAATGAAAACAACATGCCAGGTTGGATATTCAGCTGGAATGAAGGAGATATATGTTGATGATTTGCAACAAGATAAAGAGGGTGTGTGGTGAACTTCAATGATCAGAAGGGAATTCCACAAGACTGGTACATTATGAAGAAAAAGAATACTTCAATCAGATCAGGAAGAGTTTCTAAGAGTGGGATAATTCCAGTGGGAGTAAAGTTGTGGAAGGGTTTTGTAGATTTAAGTGTTTGATTATGAGAAACTTTGTAGCAGATACAAAAGATCAACAGCTTCCTCCTAGAAAGAAGTGAGATGAGTAACAAATGTATTAACCCCTTTGAGTAATTTTGATGACATACAATTCCATTGGCTGTACTTCTTTTCTTTCTCTCTTTTACGACTTATTCTTGTTCATTAGATGTTCCAGAAGCACCAAGCAAGCCTGAGGTCACAGCTGTTGACCGCA
>CM021531.1:8599383-8617092 GCA_010994315.2 Pisaster ochraceus
GTACTTCTTATTCTGCAGTGACAATTTCTTACAATACCGCTCACTTAAAAAAAAAATTCCTAGAGAAAGACTAGACAAAATTTCAAATGCTGTTTTTTCCTGTGCCCTTAACTTTTCTTTTACTTTTTAATAACAGATGTACCTGATGCACCCAGCAAACCTAAAATAACTTCTGTCGACAAGACGGAAATGACACTATCTTGGTCTGCTCCTGACTTTGATGGAGGATCCCCAATAACAAACTACGTCTTGGAGAAGAAGGAACCATTCTCTTCTCGATGGTCAGAAGTCACCAAAACCTCCTCCATGGAATACAAAGTGACCTTGTTGAAGGAGGGATCCGAGTACCAGTTTAGAGTCAGCGCTGAGAACAAAGCTGGTGTGGGAAAGCCCAGTGAGCCAAGTGAATCTAAAGTAGCCAAGCTGCCTTACGGTAAGTGCAGCATGTTCTCAAGTAGATTCTGAAAACACAAAATAGAACGTCTGTTTCCTGAGTATAAGAGGCACTCAGGTTCACCAATTATGATTTTTGCACCTCAAGATTTTGTTTTAATTGTAAAGGGACATGGCATGAGTAAGATTTGTATGCTTTTTAACAAAGAATTTCTTTTAGCTTTCAAAATTACTGACAAATTATGTTGTGGGATGTGATTTTCAGACCTTTCCTGATTGTTGTAGTGTGCTTTAACGTTAACATTTGATCTCTGCTATATTTAGATGTCCCAGATTCACCTGGAACCCCTGATATATCAGATACCAAACCAACATCATTGACCCTCACCTGGACACCTCCGGAGACCGACGGTGGATCTCCAATCACAGGTTATATTGTGGAAAAGAAAGACAAGTTCAGTTCCCGCTGGACAAAGGTCAACATCTCCTCAATATCTAACACCAGTTTCAACGTGACGAATCTCCAGGAAGGTACTGAGTATGAGTTCAGAGTGAGCGCTGAGAACAAGGCAGGAGTAGGCAAACCAAGTAATCCAGCTTTGATCAAGGTAAATCCGCCCAGCGCCCCGGGTAAACCAGATGTCTCCAGTGTCACCGACAAGTCAGCAACTGTTAGCTGGAGTGTCCCTGAATCAGATGGAGGAAGCAAGATTCTGGGCTATGTCATTGAAAAGTGTGACGTGTCGCGAGACAGATGGACCAGAGTGAACAGGAGCCTTGTGAAAGAGACTACACATCGTGTTGAGGAGTTAACTGTGAAGTCAAGGTACCAGTTCAGATCCAGTGCTGAGAACAAGGCTGGAACTGGGCCGTCTAGTGAACCATCAGATGTCATAGAAGCTAAACTGCCCTATGGTATGTTTTGTTTAACATTAAAAAAAAAAAATTCAGTCTAAATTAGAATTCGAAGTAGGACATGATCAACATCAACCTGAAAAGTATAAGTAAAAAACTGTGCTCTGTAGGACTCTTTTACAGTTTGATGGTAATTCACTGGACATTATTTAAAAATCAGTTTCTATATCCTAATCTTTAACAGAACCTGTTCCTGCTGTTCATTAAAACAGAAATGTGAAATACATGTTATGACATTTTTTTCACAGATATCCCACTGTCACCAAGCAGACCCTCAATCAGTGACATTACAGCCTCCTCAATGACCCTAACTTGGAGTGCCCCGAGCTCTGATGGCGGCAGCTCAGTGACCGATTACATCATCGAGAAGAAGGAGCCATACGGTAAATGGTCCCAAGTTGCCAAGACTGACGAGTCTTCTTACAAAGTGACCGGCCTGAAAGAAGGCCAGAAGTATGAGTTCAGGGTTGCAGCAGAGAACAAAGCTGGTAGGGGTAGCTTCAGTGAGGCTACTGCTCCAACTGAAGCTAAAGAACCTTTTGGTGAGTGTAAACAAAGATTTAGGATAGTTGATATAAGATAAACAAAGATACAAAAATTAAGGCATATTTTGACTAAATATTATATTTCATGTGTAATTTCATTGGATAAAAACAGCATACAAATCTAAAAGAATATACAAGATATATCTTAAACAAGATATAACAAGAAACTGAGAAAAGACAACAAAGAAAGCAGTGACACACAAAACAGATTTAATTGATGTTATGATTGCATAAAGTTTCTTTTAGTGTTATTAAGTATACTATTTTAGGTTTACTTTTGCACCCATTTGTGATATTAAGCACTGTATACTTGGTGCTTTCCATGTCTTGTGGGAACAAATCTCTACTCAAATGGGATTCAAACCTATTTAGTTGTTCTCCAGGTCATGTCAGAGTCTACAAACAAATGAAGAGACAAAGACATGGAACACATAAAACAAGAACAACAATAAATTGCAGCATATTTTTAAACACTTTTTGTTAATGCAGTTGTTCCTGATGCCCCCGGCACACCTGAAATTTCCGATGTGAAGCCCTCATCTCTGAAACTAACATGGGTGGTTCCTGCTAATGATGGAGGATCTCCCATCACAGGGTACATCGTTGAGAAGAAAGACAAGTTCAGCTCTCGATGGACCAAAGTCAATGTTTCCACAATCCAAGAGACCACCTTCACAGTCTCCGGGCTGCAAGAGGGAGAAGAGTGTGAGTTTAGAGTAACAGCACAAAACAAAGCTGGACTGGGTAAACCTAGCAACCCGGCGTCTCTTAAGATCACTCCTCCAAGTGCTCCTGGGAAACCAGACTTGAGCGACATCACTGATAAGGCCATAACGCTGAGCTGGAGCATCCCCGAGTCTGACGGTGGAAGCCGTATTCTCGGCTACTACATCGAGAAATGCGACACATCAACAGACAGATGGGTGAAGGTTAATAGAAGCGTTACAAAGGATACTACCTTCAGAGTTGAAGATCTTACTGCCAAGACTGAATACAGGTTTAGAGTCAGTGCTGAGAACAAGCCTGGGACGGGACCAGCTAGCAAACCATCAGAGTCTGCTATTGCCAAACTACCTTATGGTAAGTTTATATTCTTCTATCAGATAACTTTTTTATGCATTCTTTTAAACATGTTAAATGTTTTTGCATCATATGTAATCAATTTAGTTACCCAATTTAAGTTACCCAAGTAAATGTTTGGTTGATGATTTTTTTTTTGGAACTTATTACAGTTTGCTTTGTGATGAACTAGAGACAATATATATTCCTTAAAAACCTGAAATGTACATTTAATCAACGTCTTTTCCAATCAGATGTCCCCAAATCTCCAAGCACCCCAATCATCAGTGACATCACCTCAAAATCAATGACACTCTCCTGGGAGGCTCCAAGATCAGACGGCGGAAGCCCAGTTATGGAGTACATCATCGAGAAGAAGGAGCCCTTTGGCAAGTGGGTCCAATTGGCGAAGACTTCAGACACTTCTTACAAAGTAAAAGGTCTAAAGGAAGGTCAGGAGTATGAGTTCAGGGTTGCTGCTGTAAACAAGGCTGGCGTGGGTAGCTTCAGCGAGGCAACGTTACCAACAGTTGCCAAAGAACCTTATGGTAAGTGTTTACTTATTGCATTACGGATAATCCTTGAACGTCGCAGCAATGTTTGTGGGACCAAAGTGATCCCAAAAATGTTTGAATACATGTGAGACTTTCATGGTCTATTGCAACAAGTGCTTTTGTTTGTTTGTTTTTACCAGAAACATTAAATGTGATATTTAATTTGAGTATACTATTGCACTTCACACGTTTAAAGCTGTCAAAACTGTTCTTATTTGCTTACATTTAGGTTGGCTATTTTAGCTTTTTACTGCATTTAATACAGGTATATGAACCTGTTGAAATATATTTGTAGCATGAAAGGCAAATATACTTAAGAAATATAGCAAAAATCTTTTTGAAATAAATCCCAATTACAGATGTTCCAGATGTTCCAGGAACTCCAGATATTTCCGACGTCAAGCCAACTTCCTTGACACTCGCATGGGCAGCTCCTAAGAGTGATGGTGGTGCACCTATCACAAACTACATCATTGAAAAGAAAGATAAGTTCAGCTCACGCTGGGCTAAGGTCAACATCTCCTCAGTGCAGGATACCACCTTTAATGTCACTGGTCTCCTAGAGGGAACTGAGTATGAGTTCAGAGTGACAGCAGAAAACAAGGCTGGGCAGGGCAAGCCAAGCAACCCCGCCTACCTGAAGGTCTCGCCACCTGATGCTCCTGGTAAGCCAGACATTTCAGATGTCACTGACAAATCTCTTGTACTGACCTGGAGAGCACCTGTATCTGATGGTGGTAGTAAGATCCTTGGTTACATCATTGAGAAGTGTGATGTCTCAAAAGAACGTTGGGTGAAAGTGAATAGAAGTGTTGTGAAGGAAACAACTCTCAAGGTCGAGGAGTTGACAGCTAAGAGCAAGTACAAGTTTAGAGTGAGTGCTGAAAACAAGGCTGGAACAGGTCCAGCCAGTGAACCATCAGATGTGGTTGTGGCCAAACTCCCGTATGGTAAGTGGAAATATCTCTAGCATAGATTGTATTTGTATAAACAATATTTATTCTGATATTTGTTTGTACACTTGAGTAATCCTCATCTCGTGTTTCATGACATATTGTCAGGTCCCTTCTCTTGGACTTTAATTGCTGTTCCTTTTCTAAAACAGACACTCCTGAGTCACCCAGCAAGCCAACCATTAGTGACATAACAGCACGCTCCATGACACTCTCTTGGAATCCTCCTGAAGAAGATGGAGGATCAAGAATCAAGAGCTACATCATCGAGAAGAAGGAGCCCTTCAGCTCCAAATGGACAACTGTTGGTAGCACTGATGACACCTCCTTCACCGTGACAGGATTAAAAGAGGGTACTGAGTATGAGTTCAGAGTTGCGGCAGAGAACAAAGCAGGCATTGGGAAATTCAGCCCAGCGACTTCTCCAACTGTCGCCAAGGAACCTTATGGTAACCATTATTATTCAGGGAACAGTTTTGGAAAGGAGTCTTGATGTTTAAAACATGTGACTGAT
Organism: Pisaster ochraceus; assembly: GCA_010994315.2. Classification (NCBI taxonomy): domain Eukaryota; kingdom Metazoa; phylum Echinodermata; class Asteroidea; order Forcipulatida; family Asteriidae; genus Pisaster; species Pisaster ochraceus. Next base: position 8,604,317 of record CM021531.1, read on the forward strand.
TTCTTAGTTTTTTACTTAATATTTTAATTACTTTAAATAGATGTTCCAGATGCCCCTGGCTCTCCCAAGGCCTCTGATGTTTCTGAACGTTCTGTCACTCTAACGTGGACCCCTCCTCCCTCGGACGGTGGAAGCAAACTCCTTGGCTACATTGTTGAACGCAAAGATGCCTTCAGCACGAGATGGGTACGCGTCACGAGAGATAGAGTGACAGACACTACACTGAAGGTTACGGATGTGAAGGAGAACTCTGAGTACCAGTTCAGAGTGATTGCAGAAAATAAGGCAGGACCTGGACAGCCCAGTGAACCGTGTTCTCCTGTTGTTGCCAAACGCCCATATGGTAAGAATATCAGCTAAAAAACAGTTTATAAAATGGGGAAAAATAAACAATAGGAAGATTGGTCATGTGTTGGGAAAACTTCAGGCTAGCTGAGTTATGCTGCGACTTAAAATAATAATAACAAATAGTTACTGATGTATGGACATTTTTGTCGTGGCATTGAACTTTGTCAGCATCCCGTAAAAATTTCTTTGAATCTTCCAGCATTATAAAAAAAAAAAAAATTACAAGCCTTTGAAGTAAAGGGAATAATTTGTGTTTCTGATTTGGACAAAATAAGGAAATGTAGAATTCCTTTTCCTTAGTATCACTCATAGTACATAAAATCAAGTCAAGTGAGCCACTTGACAGTTCTATCAATGACTTCATTGAGCTCTTAGTGGAACCCCTGATATCCCCTAAGCCCACAGTCCTGCACATTATGCAGAACTTTCTGCTCTTTGTGTCTACAGGAACACTCTGGATATTCACTCAACTTCCGCTTATGCATGTGGTAGGCAGTCCTTGTAACAACATTTAAACTTTTAAATCAGAATTCTTAACTTGAGGAATGTTGTTTTTCTTTTCATTCAGATGTTCCAAGTAGCCCAGGAACTCCTACTGTCTCTGACATCACAGCTACCAGTGCAACTCTTTCCTGGACTCCTCCAGAGTCTGACAACGGCTCCCCAATCACATCTTACATCATTGAGCGAAAGGAGAAGTTCGGTACTCGCTGGACAAGAGTCAACCCAACCTCGTTGATCAACACAAGCTTTGTCATTGAAAATCTGAAAGAAGGCAATGAGTATGAGTTTAGAGTAACTGCTGAGAACAAAGCTGGAGCTGGTAAACCTAGTCAGTCCTCCGGACCCATTGTTGCCAAACCTCCATATGGTAAGACTAAATAAAGAAACAATTTCCATCTTTTTTGAGTGAAATGTAGGCAATCATAATCTATTATTGACATTGTACACTAAATTGCATCCCAATGAGTATAAGTTTAGAGTAATTGCTGGGAACAAAGTAGAACTAAAGAAAAAAACGACAACAACAATTTCCATCTTTTTTTTTACAAAAAGTTCTTGAGGTAAAGTGAAATGTAGTCGATCATAATCTCTCAGCTCTCAACGGTAGATACTTATTTGCATTCCAATATCAGCATTTCATTACCAAAAGTCTCAAACTAATGCTTGTGACCCTGAAAGTGAAATTCCATCACAATTTCAAATGAACTTTATGGAATCTAACACAAGATCATCCGCTCTGTTAAACTGTTACTTTGAACTAGCAAATAAAAAAACTTGAAATTGGAGTCTAGCCATCAGGCTCCTTATAACCTTTTAACGTACAAATGCTCAATTAACTTTTTGTCTGTAACAAACATGCTGTTATACAACTGGAAACTGTAAACCACTATTTTACAATCTTTTTGTGTCACAGATGTCCCTGATGCTCCAGGGAAGCCAAAGGTAAACAGCACAACAGCTAACTCTGCCAACCTCTCGTGGTCTGCTCCACCATCTGATGGAGGCAGTCCAATAAAGACTTACCTCATCGAGAAGAAAGACAGATTTTCAATTCGATGGACAGTGGTCAACCGAGACGAGACTGTAACTGTGACAAAGTATGTCGTGAAAGACCTGAAAGAGGGTGAGGAGTACCATTTCAGGGTTATTGCAGAGAACAAGGCAGGCGTTGGTCAGCCATCAGAACCTTCCGAGCCAAGGATCATCAAACCTGCCTATGGTAAGAGAATTATCCACTTTTTGAAACAACCACTGACAGCTTTGACCTTTTTCTTAAAAGAAAACATTTTGTTTAAGAAAGAAAGACAAAATGGATTAAATACCCTGTCAGTTACATTTCTATGCTTTTTTTTTTTTCTTTTTTGTAAATCTGTGGTATTACAACAACAAAACCCTGCATTGATGACAAATTTGTTTTGATTATAATTTAAAGTGAAACTCAGCTTTAACGCATTTGTTTTTCTTTTGAAAATTTTTTCCAGACGTTCCAGATGCACCAGATGCCCCAACCCTCTCAGACATATCTAGCACCTCAATGACTGTAAGCTGGTCCCCACCAGACAACGATGGTGGTAGCCCAATTACTGGCTACACTGTGGAGAAAAGGGACAAGTTCACAACAAAATGGACCAAGGTCAACAGATATGCAGTGACAGAAACCACCTTCAAGGTCACCGACCTTCGCGAGGGGACGGAGTATGAATTCCATGTTGCTGCTGAGAACAAGGCAGGGCTTGGGAAGTTCAGCGAGCCATCTCAGAAGAAGGTTGCCAAGCAACCATACGGTAAGTTTGAGGAGCTTTGGTCTTGTAATTGTGTAAAGGATAAGCTTGGGAATGGCTTGCAGATTGTTTCATTTTTGTGTTGTGGATATTGTCATTAAGGATTTGGAGTATTTTTTAAGTTAATTGATGTTTAATAATCTCTTGTCATTTTAATGAGGATTCTTAACAAAAAGTGTTCAATATGAGGGATCCTATTAGACAATAACAATCTTCGTACAAATGGTGATTGTGAAAGTAATTGATTTGAAATCCTCTCTTCGCCATTTGTCAAGCTACATCCTTTTTTGTATGAGATTTAATGAAGACAAAATATAAATATCGGTACAAATTGTTTTCTCCATCATCACAGATGTTCCAGGTATTCCTGGCACTCCTGATGTCTCAGACATTACAGCCACATCTCTCATTCTCCACTGGACACCACCCTCTAGTGATGGTGGAAGTCCAATTACAAACTACATCATCGAGAAGAAAGAGCAGTTTGCAAGCCGCTGGAGTCAGGTCAATAGGGAGTCAGTCACCGATCTGACATACAAAGTATGCCATCAGTCTTTAAGTTTGGAGTTATTTCACTTCACTTTCAAATGTTTAATCAAAAGATAACTTTGGAGTCAAACAAATAATTACATTTGAAATGCATGAGTGCTGGAAGTAAAAGAAAAAGAGGGTCAGTTAAGGAAGTGATCCTAGGTGTAAGGTTTTCTTCACCACATACATTCAGTCACTACATACATTAAATATAAATTGTTGTTTCTGGATCAACACCTTATTATTTTTATTTTTGTAAACATTCTGTAGATTAAAGTTTTGACTTGAGTGCTTGAGTGTTTTGACTTGACTTAACTTTGGTTAATTTCTTTTTGTCCTGTTTCTTTTTTAAACTCCTTGTAGGTTACCAGTTTGACTGAAGGTAATGAGTACCAGTTCCGTGTATCAGCAGAGAACAAGGCGGGAGCTGGAAAGCCCAGCCTTCCTACTGCAACAGTCGTAGCTAAGCATCCCTATGGTAAGACTTCCACTCCGATCGATAAATCATCATTTTCAAAAATTTCAAAAAGCCTCAATTAATAAATCTAATTAAGAACTAGGTACCTTTGTTCATTTTGTTTGTTTTAGTTGCAGTGACTATTCTCAGTTTACCATGAGCTCATAAAGACAAAGATGGGTTTCTGGAGAACATTTAAAAAAATCAGGCAATTTGCAGCTCAGGAAAAAGGTTTGCAGCCTCAATTTAGCAATCCCCCCCAAAAAAACAAAAAAAACCTTTTATTTTATTATTAATTTTATGGGTTTTTAAAATTTTTTAATGTCTTTTTCTTGCTGTAGGTGTTCCATCTGCCCCAAGCTCACCATCTCTGTCCAACGTCACAGCAACTTCCATGACCCTCACATGGACTCCACCTGACTCGGACAACGGTAGTCCGATTACTGGTTACATCGTGGAGAAACGTGACCGCATGAGCACTCGTTGGACCAAGGTTACCAGGGAGACTGTTACCGAGCTGACCTACACTGTGACTGGCCTGAATGAAGGAAATGAATATGATTTCAGAGTGAGCGCTGAGAACAAGGCTGGGGTCGGTGAGCCAAGTCAGCCCTCCAAGTCGACCATTGCCAAACCACCGTATGGTAAGGGAAAGTCAACCTTCAGCCAAGTTGCAGTGAAAATCATAGCAATCAAAATTATTTATTGCCACTCTCAAAAACTACTTTATTTTTACAATTTAATTTTTATGTTTTTGTGTAATGTGTTTGAAACAGTTCCAGAAATGACATGATAAACACTATGTTAAATGGCCTATCTGATGACAGAAATGAATTGCAACAAATTTTTCTCCAAAATAGTTGGTTTTAAATTATTTGTTTGTACCTTGGAAATGTGCCAACATGTTTTATAAAAGAACGTTGATTGTTTGTTTTACAAAGTTTCCAATCTCATCAAAGTGAATCCTATTATCCTTGTATCCACCAGACAAACCAGATGCACCAGAGCATCCATCAATCTCAAACATCACCGCTTCCTCGATGACTCTCAACTGGTCTCCACCCTTGTCAGACGGAGGTAGTCCAGTCACTGGATACCTCATCGAGAAGAAAGACCGCTTCAGCTCTCGCTGGTCAAGAGTCAATGACTACAGCACCCAAGATGTGGAGTTTATTGTGAGCGGGTTGAAGCAGGGATCTGAGTATGAGTTCAGGGTGGCTGCTGAGAACAAGGCTGGAGTTGGCAAGCCGAGCAAGTCCACTGGATACAAAGTGGCCAAACCGCCATATGGTGAGTTGATTGTAAACACAATCTGGCAATGCAATTATCAGAAGTTGCTTTATGGATTTTATTGATTTTATTCCATTTTCAAACACATATAAACCATGTAATTCATGACATCACATGTTTACTAAAGTGCCATTGAGCCTGGATATTCTAAAGGCACACAATCTCAATTGACAGCTCAATTGAAGAAAACATAAAATCTTACATTTTATTAGCATACAAGTTTTGTTAACTTTTGATATGAAGACAGGGAGACAATCAAAACCTGTTCAGCTGTTGTTTTTACAATACTTAAACTTATGTTGAAATTATGATACAAAATGTTAAACATCCTCATCAACCCTGCCAAGAATTGCCCTGGAGTGCATAAGATAATGTTTATAACATAGATTGCACAAACTGAGAAAAAAATGACTAGAAGATTAGAAATAAGACAGAAAGTTTGAAAGAGATTTAAAAAAAAAAAATTAAAGTGCATCTTATAAAAAATAAATAAATACTTTAGACACTTCCGAATTTTTAAGAAATGTTTTTGCAAACACTTTGAGAGAAAAAAAATTGCTTTCAAAGAGTGTTTTCATCTACTCTTGTGTCTATAGATGTCTCTGATGCACCAGGTACACCAGAAGTATCTGACATTAAACCAACATCAGTCAACCTCAGCTGGTCTGCTCCTGAATCAGACGGTGGAACAGATCTCCTAGGTTACATCATCGAGAAGAAGGACAAGTTTTCACCGCGTTGGAGCCGTGTCAACACGACCCTAGTCCAAGATACAAACTTCAACATCACTGGATTATCGGATTGCCAACAGTGTGACTTCAGAATCCTCGCTGAGAACAAAGCCGGCCTCAGCAAACCCAGTAATGTCTCTTCCTTCCAGATAAAAGCACCTGATGCTCCAAGTACGCCTGAAGTCTCCAACATACGTGAGAACTCTGTAACTCTACACTGGTCTCCACCACAGACTGATGGAGGCAGCAAAGTCACCGGGTACTACGTAGAGAAGAGAGATGCTAACAAGGACCGTTGGGTTAGAGTCAACAGAGCGGCTGTACGAGAGACTATACTTGATGTACCAGACTTAGCATTGAAGTCACAGTATGAGTTCAGAGTCGTTGCTGAGAATAAGGTTGGGCCAGGGAAACCAAGTGACCACACTAAACAAGTGCTGATCAAACCACCTTATGGTAAGAACCAAGTTATTGCCAAAAATATTTTACAATACTATTCAATCCACTCAGAGGTTTTATTGTGGATTAGGAATATTTTATAGACATTTAACACGATGCAAACATAATGTCAGAAGACATACATATATTCATGTTTAAGCCTGTGAGAATGATTGAAGGGCAATTCTCATGTCTTTGTCAAAAGACTGGTTGAATCGAAGTTAAGGAAATTGTGTGTAACGTTTGTTAATTTTAATTGTTTTTTTCTGTATAGGAGTACAGCATATTGAGTCATTATGTTTTAATCTTCAATGTCTTTTCTTAAAATACCAATGAATTTGTCAGACTAGATATCAAGATTTTTATTTCAATTTTTGTTTTTATTCAAATTTACAGAAACCCCAGAGTCGCCCAGCCCTCCAGAGGTATCTGATGTCACGAAGACATCTGCTGTGCTCTCATGGAAGCCTCCAAAATCAGACGGCGGAAGCAAGATCACCGGCTACATCTTGGAGATGAAAGAGCAGTACTCCTCTCGTTGGAGCGTGGTTGCTAAGCCGCAAGACATGGAGCACAAAGTCACCAAGCTCTCTGCAGGGAAGGAGTATGAGTTCAGAGTCCTTGCTGAGAATAAGGCTGGATTGAGTGAACCTAGCAGACCATCCAAGAGCTTTGTTGCAAAGGATGCCTATGGTGAGATTCCATTGTTTATTTTTGTTTAAGGTTTTTTGTTTCTTTGATTTGCCAACAACACCCTAAAATCATGTTTACTGTTGCTCTTTCGGCTGTCCTGTCATTTTTCCCCAGCTGCAATATAGTTGTATTACCTTCCCGACAAGCAGCAAACAAAAACACTCCCTTACAACCAGCAAACACTATGTCTTTAATAACCTTAAATGCACTGAAATGGATATTTTTTCAAAATTTAATCAGCTGCAACTCTCTATACCAATCTGCTACCACATCTTTTTTTTTAACATGGGGATTTTCCCATTGCTTTTTGTTTTCTTTTCAAAGATGTGCCTGATGCACCTAGTAGGCCAACAGCTGACAACATTCAAGAGCATTCAGTGACATTGTCATGGAAACCACCTATCTCAGACGGAGGGGCAAAAATAATAGGCTACATTGTAGAGATGAAAGAGGAGTTCAGTACTAGGTGGACCCAGGTATGTATTCTGAAGGATCGGTTCCCCTTTTGTCGGTCTGAAACTTGATTTCCCTCTCCTCTTCCCCACTGGGTTTCCTTTCCCCTCTCCTCTACCCCACTGGGTATCCTGCCATGAGAACTTTATCATCCCCTCCTAACTATAACATGCATCCATCTTGTTTTTCCTTCATACAACTTCACAGGGCTAAAGTGAGTCTGGAAATAAAAAAGATTGGTCCTTTTTTTGTATTTGATGTAATTAAGTTGTAGTTGTAGACAGGTATACCGGGAACAAGATGGCCACAGTACTATTAAGTAAGTGTCTTGGCCCATTACACAAAGGATATCACAGGAATATTAAGTCTGATTTATCAAAACAAAATATTCTTGTCAAATAAATAATTTTTCCTGATAATTGTAGTAAAAATAATGTATCAATTCTTTCTTGTCTTTTTCAAACAGGTGACCAGAGAACGCATTTCAGACACTGAGTTTACTGCAACAAAACTGAGAGAGGGTACTGGATACGTGTTCAGAGTGGCAGCAGAAAACGAGGCTGGATTGGGTCAACCAAGTGAACCATCTTCAACGGTCACTCCCAAGAAACCATACGGTAACAAACTTAATTTTTACAAACATTTTCATTTTGCTTCTTTTGCCATTCCTAATTTGAACATTATGTCTGTGCTTTTGGAAGAACAAAACTTAACAATTATAGTTTGTCCAATGTGTTGCTGTTTTGCTGCAGGAGTACCGGATGCCCCACGCAAGCCAGACATTGCTAGCTCAACGACCACATCTGCCTCCATTTCCTGGTCGGCCCCGTCTTCAGACGGCGGGAGCCCCATCATTGGTTACATCATTGAGAAGCGAGAAGGTGGTATGGGCCGATGGTCTAAGTGCAATCACTATGAGGTCAACGAGACATCTTTCACTGTACGAGACTTAGCTGAAGACAGAGAGTATGAGTTCCGAGTCAGCGCCGTTAACAAGGCTGGAACTGGAGAGCCCAGTGTGCCTTCAGACGTTGTTGTTACAAAACCACCATATGGTATGTTGTTAGGTTAAAATCTTTTACGAATTGTAGCCTCCCAGCTTTTTAATTTGTATCGGTATTTCAATATATCATTAATAGCAGACAATTACACTAAAAAGATGACAAAATCACAAATTGGTGTCAATTGAATGGATTTTGTGCCATTTTTGACACCCTGGAGCTCTAAGCCTTGGAAACTAAATTACTTAAACAAAATTCTGAAAAAAATACCCAAGCTACGTAGAAATCGCCTTTTGTATTTCTTTTATTTTAGACTATCATTGACTACCATTGATACTTTTTACTAATATCATGTAATTTTATTGTCGAAATCAAGTTCTTGTATCTTCAAGATGTGGTGGACTCATTATGATGGCCCTATTTGGTTGGGGTAAATCTTTCTGTAAACACCCAAACCAAACAGTGCACTCCTATAGTGGCCACCCATATCTCAAAAAGTTTAATTGTCTTCATAGTTAATATTGTTAACCACAAAACCAAAATAATTGTTTGGTTTTTTTTTCAGGTTTAGAAACAAAAGTTTACTTTAAAGTGACATCAGTACATACATAAGTTTTGGCACTACAAAAATAATATTAACATTTTGTTGGTATTTCCATGTGTTTTTATTTCCAATAGTTGCGCCAGATGCACCAAGTGTTCCTGAAGTGACCGACCAAACGGCACGCTCTGTCAGGCTCTCATGGAGCAAACCCAGAGACGATGGCGGAGACAAAATCACCAACTACATCATTGAAAAGAAAGAACCGTTTAGCATCCGCTGGACCCAGGTGGGACGTACTCCCGACACAAACTTTAATGTGACTGGACTGAAAGAAGGGGAGGAGCTACAGTTCAGAGTGATAGCTGAGAACAAGGCCGGGCCAGGGAAATCAAGTGATGCAACCGACAAAATGGTTGTGAGACCACCCTATGGTAAGAAGGAAATATTTCATACTGCAAATTTTTTACATTTTGTATTTCTTTTATATCAGGCTATCATTGACTACCGTTGATTTTTGTTACTAATATCATGTGTTTTAATTGTTGATCTAAATGTTATGTTTCTTCTGAGTGAGTTCGAAATGTGGTTGATATACTTGTAGACTGTTGTGTGTTTTAGGGCTACTTGTGCAAAAAAAATGTGTGTGATTTCTCTATGTTAAGTTTCAATTTTTTTCATTTTTTTAAACTTGATCTTTTCAATTCAACAGATGTGCCCGAAGCACCTGGTCAGCCCACTGTTGCTGACATCAATTCAACTTCAATGACAGTTGAATGGACCGCCCCTCGCTCTGATGGAGGAAGCCCCATCATCACTTACATCATCGAGGTGAAGGAACAATTCTCCACCTACTGGAGGAGAGTCAACTCAAAGGAGGTCACTGTGACATCCTTCACGGTGTCATCACTGAAGGAGGGTAACACTTATGAGTTCAGAGTGACCGCTGAGAACAAGGCTGGAGTGGGCAAACCAAGCCAGACATCCCAGGTGTACACTGCAAAGGCACCTTACGGTAAGTGGTAAATTTACGTGGTCTGATGACGGTTTTTAACCCCAATATGTAATTCCCAAGAACCGTTTTCACAAATGTAATTTTGAGATGGAAACTGTTTATGGTTTATTCCTATTTTTAATCTATCCATAAATAACTTGTAGTCTTTTCTTTTTGTCGTTATAGATGTCCCAAGCCAACCTGGTACTCCCGATATTTCTAACATCCAGTCCACGTCGATGACGGTATCTTGGACAGCTCCTTCAACCGACGGAGGTAGCCCGATCATAGGCTACATCATCGAGAGATGTGACACCAGCACAGGGCGATGGTTCCGTGTCAACAAGTATACAGTGAAAGATCTCAGCTACACTGTCAGCGACTTACATGAGGGAAACGAATACATGTACAGAGTCAGCGCTGAGAATGCTGCAGGAGCCAGTAAACCGAGTGACGAGTCAGCAGCCAAGATAGCTAAACCTCCATATGGTGAGGAAACCTTTCTATATTTTGCTATTTAAAATGATGTTTGAAGCTTTGCACGGTGTGCTTAATAGGAAGTAACTCTTACTAGTAAACTTGCAGGTACAACCATAAATCTCTCAAGGGAGGAGTGTGAGCTCTCCCGAAAATGAGTAGAGTATACTTTTTGAAATGTCGAGACCGCAACAATGGTTCTTTTCAGGGCCAACATTCCTCCCGTTCGAGACTTATACAATTTATGCAAATATACTATTAATAGTTACTTCCTATTTTGTTATGATTTGAAATCTATACAGTTAACTATAATCAATCTATGACCTCTATATTTCTTCTCTCCACCTAAACTTCTTGTAGCTTTTGTAGACTTTTGATATTGAAGAATCACATTTTACAATTTGTCAAGGCAAACACCCTTTTTATTAAACTCTTTCATGATGAGTTTAAAGAGTGATGCCACATATAACATTCCTTTTATAATATAACATTCCACATTTTTATGATGCCACATAAAATAATGTAATGGCAGGTGCTCCAATGACCTCTCTCTGGTTTTTCCACCTAACCGAACCTTTGTCTGCACCACACGTTTCTCTGCTCATTTACAACATTTACACTGTAGCTGTCCACAAAGCTAATACTCAGTGGTACTCATCAAGCTTCTCTCCCTTACTGTGGAGTTCACTACCTGTATCCTGCTTCCCTGCTTTTTATAACCTGTCCCAATCCCAATGCAGTGTCAATGGTCATCATTCCCACTGTTTAGCCATCACCTTGAGGGACCTGTTTTTACTGCCTTGTTATTGGCAACTTTCACAGAAAAAAAAACAAAAAACAAAAAAACAAATCTCTTTCAAATTTTGTAATGTATCATATCAAATCTGTTGAGAAATAAAATGTGATGCATTGTCATCTCATTTCAGACACCCCTGGTGCTCCGTCAAAGCCACGCATTACCCAAGTAGACAGCACCAGGATGACCCTTGCCTGGTCACCACCAGACTCAGACGGGAGAAGTCCAATCACCAACTACGTCCTGGAGCGCAAGGACAAGTTTTCCACCCGATGGATGCGAGTTACGCGTGACAGAATCTCTGAGACGGAGTTCACCGTGGAAGGTTTGATCGAGGGGACTGAGTATGAGTTCCGAGTATCAGCTGAGAATAAGGCTGGTGTGGGACCACCGAGTGATGCATCAGAGAGCAGAGTAGCCAAAGCGCCATATGGTGAGTTGATATCAATCTGTAAAATAGTTTCCTTGTATCTCAAAAGATACGAGATTAAGGCTTACTCACACTGGAGCTTATATTTTTTATGAAAGTATCGTGAACATTTTGTTGTGAAAATCAGATTGTTTGAAAAGGTTGTTTTGAAGGACTTGTCATTCCATTTTACTTTTTTTTTCAGAAAAAATACTTCATGGAGTTTTTTTACCAGGGTCACCAAGTATGCAATTTCTAATGATAGCAACATTAAATCTTTTCATGAGATTGACAATCATATTAAAAAAATATGAAAATCGAGTTGTTTTATAAGTGATTTGTGATTGCATTTTGCAGTTTACATGTTTCAAACAACGTGTATTTTGTTGTCTTTGTGAAGGTGTGCCTGGGGCACCCAGTACTCCAGTCATATCAGATGTCACATCCTCATCCATGGTACTCACATGGGCCAAGCCTCTCTCAGATGGTGGCAGTCCCATCCTGACTTACGTCATTGAGAAGCGCGATCGGTTCAGCTCCCGCTGGACCCGTATCAATAAGTACAACATCCTAGAGACAACCTTCACTGCTTCTGATCTAAAGGAAGGATCAGATTATGAGTTCCGGGTCAGTGCCGAGAATAAAGCAGGAGTCGGGCAACCGAGCGAGCCATCAAAAACTGTCAAGGCTAAGCCACCCTATGGTAAGTTATTCTACATCCCTCTATCTGGTCTCTGAGTCTATGTCCTTCTTTTAACTCCTGAACTACACCTAAATCCTCCAAAATAAATTAATGTCCTTTCCTGATTGTGATTAATTTAGTACATTATTATCAAGTCAACAATGGAGCCATGCAGTGCATGAGTACAGAGACTTATGGTTTTAGGTATCAATGCTTGAAAGCGGTTGAAGAATTTAGAAAAAGTTTCCTTGAAAATGAAATTCCTTGGAGTGTCATTAATAATGCTGTTACCATCTGTATTTTATTCCATCTGCTTTTACTACAACACAGTATCTCCTTCAGCACCATCTGTTCCCAAGGTTACTGACATATCACCTGATTCCATGACACTCTCTTGGTCCCCACCTTCAAATGACGGTGGCAGTCCCATCACTGGCTACTTCATAGAGAAGAAGGATCGCTTTGGGCTTCGCTGGACCAGAGTCAACCGAGAACCCACACTAGACACTACCCTGAAGGTACCAGGATTGAAAGAGGGTGAGGAATACCAGTTCAGGGTGGTAGCGGAGAACAAGGGAGGTGAAGGCAAGCAAAGTGAGCCCACAGAACCGAGAGTTGCAAAGGCACCTTATGGTAGGTTGCAGATTTTT
>CM021531.1:8618369-8628588 GCA_010994315.2 Pisaster ochraceus
GCCATTATTACTATTTCACTTGGCCATTGATACAAGAAAACAACATTTTAGCTGTCCAAAAAGACAAAACAATTGTGATGCAAGGAAATTTGCCATTGAAAGCACTTTCTTACAGTAAAAAATATGGTTAATTTGCTTGGTGGAAAGAGGGAAGCGTGAAACCTGTATTTTTCCTGTAAAAATGGTTACAGAATTGGGCGTTAAATTTAGTTTATTCTTCATCACCATACAGATGCTCCTGATGCTCCAGGCACCCCTATCATGTCGGATATAACTTCTTCCTCAATGCACCTCTCATGGTCTGAGCCCGAATCAGATGGAGGTAGTCCAATCACAGGCTACGTCGTAGAGAAACGCGATCGTTTCAGCACCCTCTGGACCCCTGTCACTAAGCGAGAAATTCCAGATACTTCATTCACAGTGAGCGGGTTGTCAGAAGGGATGGAGTATGAGTTCAGAGTGGTGGCTCAGAACAAGGCTGGACCTGGGAAATACAGTGAGGCTACAAGACCAACCGTTGCCAGACCTCCTTACAGTAAGTGTGAAATGTTAACCATTTAGGACTCTTACTATCTCTATTTTTTCAAAAAATGTTAATAGTAGTTTGTTCTACAGTCCGGTAATTTATGGTTCTATAAAATATTGATTTTGTACATCCAGTTAAGAAAGCAGGATTAACTCAAGAAATAAATATTGGAATCTCTTGATATTTCCTGAGAGAAGTGATCATCTATGAGATTATTTTAGGATAGAATTCTCTGTGCACCCAAAAGGTAGGCCACTTCCTTCAGACCAAATGGCCTGCAGTTAAGAAAAAAATGACAATCTTGTAGTAAATTTGTCTACCTATTTATTAAGGGCTGCTTCACTGTTTTTCCCGCCCTGTTTTGGCTCCACAATATCACTTTAGCTTATTAAAAATGTTCCTCACTTGATGTGTGCAATTCGAATTGAAGTAACTTATTCGGACCCTAATTAATCCTTCTCTTAGATATCCCTGGTGCTCCAAGCCAACCAGATGTCACCGACATCAATGCCAACTCCATGACTCTTCACTGGTCCCCACCCTCATCAGATGGTGGCAGCCCCATCACAGGCTACATCGTTGAACGTCGGGACACCAGCAAGATGAGTTGGAGTGTAGTCAACAGAGTCCCGATAACAGATACCTCATTCACTGTGTCTAACCTCAGGGAAGGTTCCGAGTATGAGTTCAGGATCATAGCAGAGAATAAGGCAGGCACCGGGCAGCCAAGTACGGCATCGCAATCACAACTTGCCAAGGCTCCGTATGGTAGGTATCCTTAGCAGGTCCCAATCGTAGAAATGAAAAAACAGCAGAAAACTGAACTCAATTGCCTTCTGTGAGCCTTCGCTACGCAAAATGTTCTGGATTACCCAATGATATTTGCCGTAAAGCTAAAATTGGCTGCTTGCATGAAATGCCTCACATCCAAATTACACTGATTATGACACACTCTGCATTTTTAGGTTTCTTTTTCTATGAATTCCACCCACAAAATAGGCATCATAGTGTGAAAAAGCTTCACAAAGAAAAATCTGATGATGATGAACCAATTCCTCAACCTTCATCAGATATGAATGTTTTGAAAATAGTGAATACAATAGGAAATAGCTTGTTCGACAACTAGTTTTAAGTAGGGAAATATCAAATCTTTTTAAGTTTGAACTTTTACTCATTATGTTAATGATTCGCCCCAAAATGCATGTTCCTTGTGTATCACAACAGCTTGCAACAAATGTTGCTAATCAGTCATACAACGGGCTGAACTTTAAATGAAAATTCCTGGAGTTTCAGGTTGTTGTTTTATATTAATGTAACTTCACATCTAGATTTGTGTTCTGTTGTTTGACCTTTTTTTATTTGTTGACCCTAGTGTAAGTTTATTTGCATGTAGATCTGTTCAAATGAAGCATGACTCAAATAATCATTTCTTGTATTTTGATTTATTCAGATGCACCAGATGCTCCAGGCGTGCCACAGATCTCCAACATCAATTCCACCTCCATGGTCCTATCATGGTCTCCACCTCTGTCTGATAATGGCAGTCCAATCTCTAACTACATCATTGAGATGAGACAAGACTTTGCAACGCGATGGACGAAGGTGAATACATCCATCTTTGAGACCACTCACACAGTTACTCGCCTCTCAGAGGGAAGCAAGTACATCTTCAGAGTAGCAGCTGAGAATAAGGCGGGAGTTGGGAAGTTCAGCGAGCCGTCAGACCAGGCTGTTGCCAAACCACCTTATGGTAAGTCCAACACTTTCCATGGCCCTCTTTGTGATTGCCAATGATAGATCTCATGATGAATCCTTAAACATGGATTTCTGAGTGATTAACATGGCCAGATGTGGCATGTCATGGCCGAGCAGTCTAGTGCACCGAACACACACAAACAATTTTTCCAGAAATGATAATGTGATAATGTGATAATGTGCTTTATACGAGGTGGACAACATGACATTGCCCTTGCCTTTCAGTTTTCCGCTGCAATGTAATTTTGATACAAGTCACTTGCGGCCACATTGGTGTCAAATAAAGGATAAAATACTTTGAATTTGTCTCTTTACTTGTAGTCATTTACACATTTTAATTTCGTCACAGATGTTCCTGGCTCCCCTGATGCGCCCATTGTATCGGACATCACAGCTAACAGCGCCCTCTTGAGTTGGTCAGCCCCCAGCAATGACGGTGGAGCTGACATTACAGGTTATGTCATTGAGAGGAAGGATAAGTTTGCGACACGTTGGACGAAGCTCGATGAGGTAAGTCGATTCTTGAAAAGATATCTGAAAAGTCTACCAAACCTAGTTAACACTTAAATGGGTGCTACACTGGAGCTGGCTGATGACAATATATTTGAAGCGTAGACACAAAGAGTTGTTGGCTATACAGGGATTTGGTTTGTTAAACAATCCTGGGCTGATGTTCTGAACAGAAAAAGCAGAAGTTGCAGAAATCTGGATAGGGCCACAGTGCACAAATGTAACACTGGGCTAACCAGAGGGTCTGTCTTTGAGTACAGAACAGGAGAGAATAATCTAAGATTGAAACTAAGGACATTTTTAAAGTATGTGTGGTCTGGGTGGTCAGAGGATGAGACAAGTGCAGGACTATGCCATGGGGGTATTGAGGAGATTAATGGGGAAGGGTGGCTAACTAATGTTTATTTGGGGACCCATTTGGAACAATGAAGCCAGAATCTTGGCTTACAGAAGCATGTTAGTTATTAGCTTTGTCAAATTACTTTATACATCTCATCTCAACATTATTACAGAGTATAGTACTGAAGCCATTCAACTACTGTAACAGCCATGAGAGTTAAGGAGTTGTTGACCATTGACCCAACCTTATGTCAGTGTCAATGTTTGATTTTTCTTGGTAATTGAATAAAGTTTTTATTTTGCTTAACCAGGTAAATGCTGATGCAACTTCCCATCCTGTACGTGGCCTGTCTGAAGGCAATGACTATGAGTTCCGCATCTGTGCAATCAACAGGGCTGGGGCCGGTAAACCAAGCGACCAATGTAACAGATTCACTGCAAAGGCTCCCTATGGTAAGTATTCGCATGTAAAAGAACCAGCACTAAATTAATGAGACATTAAAGAAATGAACATATCGAAATATGTGACTTGAATAGTAAAACTGAAATCCTTTCTCCCTATTCAACTTTAAAAATGTCAAAATATCAGTCTAAGAAAACCTCTCATAGGTGCCAACTATAGTGAAATTTTGGTTTGTCATGCTTGTTTAAAGCAGTGTTTTGTTGTCTTGTTAACCAATTTCATAGAGCTGCTAAATAGTTACTTATCACAACAAAATTTTGCTTACCAGAATAAGGTAACCAACCAAAATACTGTATCACATGTACCATCTGTGACTGGTATCCTGCTTATTTGTAGCTTAGCAGGAAACAAGCAATGTTTTCTGTGCAACTCTATGAAATTGGTCCCTGGTCAGCAATTAACCTCCTTATTATACCCAATTCTCAGATG
Organism: Pisaster ochraceus; assembly: GCA_010994315.2. NCBI lineage: Eukaryota > Metazoa > Echinodermata > Asteroidea > Forcipulatida > Asteriidae > Pisaster > Pisaster ochraceus. The sequence goes on from CM021531.1 coordinate 8,622,392, forward strand.
TTCCAGATGCGCCAAGTTCTCCCACCATCCTAGAATCCACAGAGTCCTCAATGACCCTGTCCTGGACTGCGCCCATTAGCGACGGAGGTAGCCCAATCACCAGCTACGTCATCGAGAGACACGACCTCAGCACCAGTCGCTGGGTGAAGACACACAGAGAGACGATCAAAGACACCACCTACACTGTCAGAGATTTGACTGAAGACAAGAAGTATGAGTTTAGAGTCAGCGCTGAGAACAAGGCTGGTGTTGGCAGAGCTAGTGAACCATCAGCTGCTCGAGTGGCAAGACCTCCATACGGTTTGTACACATGCTGTTGTATTTCTAGAGCGTCCCAATTTTACAACAAGCTAGAATTGATCTTAATTGCGAATCACTCTTAATTGTTGGAAAAGTATGATGTCACAATGAAAATCACTATGGTAATAATGACAACACATTTTAAGATGAATCACAGTGCTTTGTGGAATTGAGACCTGGGGTGGTATGGCTTGAAATGTAGTGAGGGAAAGAAGAAAATCACAGTCATTTCACAACGATTACAAAATACAACAATACAAATAAATGCCAATTCTTTACATTGTACATATATTTGTCAATAAACTGGAGCTATAGGCTTTTATGTCCTATCTGAAGGACGGTACCATAGGGTTTTTAAGAGAGACCTAACATGCTCAACATAAATACAGAAGATGTCCTATCCAGAACAGACCAATAATGTTCCTTAACTTGAATGGAATAGAGTGATTTCTAGGACTGAGGAATAATAATGGATAAACATCATCAACTTGGCTGGCAACCTCAGTGACCTAAATATGTCATGTAGAGATTGATAATGTTGAAAAGAATTGTCCTTTTGTTTTCCTAAAAAAAATTGTGTTGCTTCTTTTATGGGTCTACGTTTTTGTATAGGCCTTTTCACATTACAACAAATGTGTGGGACAAAGGGGATTTGAACAGTGTTGAAATGTTATGACGTCAACCTGGACTGGAACCCTGTAACACAGGTTGCAGCTTGATAGTATGAAAAGACTGTATGTTATTTATTCCCTTCCTTATTCTCATTAGATGTTCCTGAAGCCCCAGGTAAACCTGAGGTCACTAAAGCCGACACTACAGAAATGACCGTCATCTGGACTCCACCACTCTCTGATGGAGGTAACAAGATCATCGGTTACATCATCGAGAGGAAAGAACGCTTCAGCACACGCTGGCAGAAAATAAACCGGTTCACAGTTACAGAGACCACCTTCAGAGCCACAGATCTCAAGTTTGGAAATGAGTATGAGTTCCGAGTGAGCGCTGAGAACCGGGCAGGGGTTGGGAAACCGAGTCAGCCATCTGAGCCATCTACTGCCAAGCCTCCATACAGTGAGTATTTGGGGTTCTGTATTCTTGTGAAATCCAACTTTACTTTACTGAAGGATATTTGTTAGACAGATTTTAAAGATATTTTTGAATTGAAAATGAAAATGTATAATCTCAAATTTACCTAAAATTAATTTTGTGTTACTGTTTTTATATAGCGATATATATCCTTTGGACAGAATTATCTGTATGAATATTGTTATTGAGAATGTGATATGATGAAACAAATCTTCTTCACCCCAGATGTCCCAGACTCTCCTGAAGATGTCAACGTGAAGGAAACCACTTCTAACTCTGCTACATTGACGTGGAGCCCACCCGGATCTGATGGAGGAGCAGCCATCACAGGCTATATCATTGAGAAGAAGGAGCAGTACGGCACACGCTGGTCAAGAGTTAACCGTTACTCGGTGCAAGAAACCGAGATGGTCGTGCCCGACTTGAAAGAAGGACTTGAGTATGAGTTCAGAGTGAGCGCTGAAAATAAGGCTGGTGTAGGAAAAACGAGTGAACCCACAAGGCCAACTGTAATCAGACCTCCATTTGGTGAGTTTTTTTCGTCAAGTTGTGATTTATTTTTAAACTGTACTTATTTTTGTGGTAATCTTTCAATTGGTTAGTCCTTCATTCTTATAAGTTATCTCTTTTTTCCTTAAAATTTTTGCAAGGACCTTTTTGTTTGTTTGTTTGTTTGTTTGTTACACTGCCAATTGGACCTAGCTTTAAGAACCTTTCATTTTGTAATTATTCAAAGATTCCCGTTGTTAAGCATTAACTTCAGTCACAAGAAACTTTATAGTATACATGTACATATTGATATAAAGCTCATTGATGGTAGTTTGACTTGCTGATGCTGTACAGCCATTATTAAGAGAAATTCATACAAACTGACTAAGTTAACAGTATTTGTCCCATCTCATCCCAATAGGAGTCCCTGGTGTTCCCGCCTCCCCAACAGTCACAGACGTCACTGGTAACTCCATGACTCTCTCCTGGTCACCTCCGTCCTCCGATGGTGGCAGTCCAATCACGGGCTACATCATTGAGAAGCAAGAACCATTCAGCACTCGCTGGACGCAGGTAGACAAGTTCACTGGTACCTCTGGGACAATTGGAGGCCTACGTGAAGGGACGGAGTACCAGTTCCGTGTGATCGCCATCAATAAAGCAGGCAATGGAAAGCCAAGCTCAGCTAGTAGACCAACAGTTGCCAAACCGCCCTACGGTGAGAAAAGTCGAAAGTCTTTGGAAGCTTCAACATACTGCTGTTCGCAATATTTGTTGAAAAGTCTGAGTACTTAACTTTTGAATAAGGTCCTATATAAGCGGTAAATCTTTTCAGTATTCTTTGTGGTAGAAACAAATATCTAAAAAAGTGAATGTACTAATCTGTGATAATTTGTGTTTTAATCTTCAGATGTTCCCGGCCCACCTGGTACGCCAAACATCACCGATGTCACAGCCACTTCCATGAATTTGGAGTGGTCTCCTCCACAGTCCGATGGAGGCTCCAGTGTCATCGGTTATGTCATCCAGAAGAAAGAGAAGCTAGCCCTGCGTTGGGTACCAGTGAATCAGTTAAGCATCAAAGAGACATCTTACACAGTACGTGATCTGGTAGAGAAGTCTGAGTACCAGTTCAGGATCTTGGCTGAAAATAAGGCTGGATTCGGAGAACCAAGTGACTCTTCGCACACTAGGATGGCAAAACCTCCTTATGGTATGTTCTTTAGGTTTTATCCATTATCCATTACTATTGTTACTATGGTTTTATTAAAACTACCTTGCACACACAAACTATGTGAATAATCTACGACAAAGAAAACATTCTGTGTAGTGTAAAGATATATTTACCTCATAATATCATATTGAAGTCTGGCATAGTCTTTCTGTCATTCAAAAGAAGGTGATATTGAATGGTCAGGCAGTAGGAGGGTCAACTGAATGTATTTTGTGTGTGTTCTCATAATTACAGATGCCCCCAACAAGCCTGCTGCACCTATCATCACCAACACCTCAAGGTCCACAGTCTCACTCTCATGGTCCCCTCCACTCTCAGATGGAGGGAGTAAGATCACCGGGTACTACCTCGAGAAACGAGAAGCATTTGGCTTCAAGTGGAGTCGAGACTCCTCTCACTCAATCCATGAACTGGAGTACACAGTGACCAGTTTAAGAGAGGGTACTCAGTATGAGTTTAGAGTGAGCGCTGAGAATAAGGCCGGAGTTGGACCGCCAAGCGAGCCGTGTAAACCAGTGTTTGCCAAGGCTCCGTACGGTAAGTTTATAAATTTGTGACCAATTACTGAGTATTCAGGGTGATGGAGTGTTCTGAGTGATGGAGTGAGAGAAAATGTTACTGAAGGTCTACGGTTGAAATTTGATTTAAAGTCTTTGTAATTTAGGTGAAACAAGAAAGGGAGGTTTTTGGTTTAACTTTCTGTCAAGGGAGTGGTTTTTGGACGGGAAAATTGTTGTTTGTAAGTTTTAGTTTAGAGTCAATAGAGAGTTCACCAATGAAAATTTATGACACATTTTTTTGTATCAAGTAATAAACCATAAGAGAAACTGACTGGGTAAATTTTAAATAATTTGGGGTTGAACAAAGAAAAATTTACTAGAATGGAGCTTGAGAACCTGTGACCTCTGGATTAACGCACTAGTTATTTAAAATAAAAAGTCGCATCCCCTTAAGGTGATCCCTCTGCTGCTGCTTCCCAGGTTATATTGTAAACGTGGGTGTGATCCCTGGCTATATGGCAGTTACAGGTTTAATGGCTTTTGACTAGCACCTCCAAACAAAGATGTCAACAAAAGAGAGAGGCCGCAAATATAGGGCTAGATCGCCCAGTTGGTAGAGCACAGGCACGTTAATTCGGGGGTTGCAGGTTCAAGTCCTGTGCCAGTTAATTTTTCTTTGTTCAACCTAAACATATTTTTTTCTGCCGTTTTTCCTGTGAACAGATGCACCTGGTGCCCCAGGTTGTCCTGAGATCTCAGATGTGACTCGAACATCACTCAACCTCTCATGGACTCCACCAAGTAGCGATGGTGGTAACCCGATCACTGGTTACACCATCGAGCGAGCTGATCGCTACACCTCACGCTGGACCCCAATCACCAAGGAACCCATCTCGGGTAGCACTTTTGTCGTGAGAGATATTCCAGAGGGCGCTGTGTACCAGTACAGAGTGTGTGCTGTCAACGAAGCAGGACCAGGCAAGCCAAGCGATGCTACCGATGCCAAGGGTGTTGCTGGTAAGAGTCAATCAAAAATTGTAATGCATATTTTCAAAATATTTCCCTGGAGGATTGGTGAACTTTATAATCAGTGAGCTTTAACATTGAAACTAGTAAATTCATTCACAATATGTTTCCAATTCTATATTTGGTTTAAATTTACTGTCATTTGGTATGAGTGGTCTAAAATAACAATGGGAAATAAATGTCAATTATTACACAGTACTTCCAAAGCTTGATCTGAACAAATACCGCGAGACGCTGACCGTCCGAGCTGGTACCACATTCCATCTGGACGTACCCTACAAAGCCAAGCCAAAACCAACAGTCAAATGGGACAAAGATGGCGTGTCTCTGGTGTCCTCTACGAGGGTTAAGATCGAGACCACTGATCGCGAGACTGTATTGACTGCCAAGAATTGCGTGAAGGCAGATGAAGGAGCATACAAACTCACTGTTAGCAACTCGGCTGGAAGCGAGACGGCAATCATTCATGTCCAAGTGAGTATACTTTTACCATGTCGTGATTCTGCAAAATTATTATCAACAAAATAGTGGGTGACTGACGCAGGAGTCAAACATTTCTAACTTAAAGGCAAAGTCTAACATTAAGATTTCAAAATATTTGACCAGTTGTAGACTTTCTGTCTTGAGACTTGAATGCTTTATGTTCAGAAAAGAAAACTAATGCAAGATTTTGGTAAATAACAAAATGTAATGTTAAATACAGATGTTGATCAGTTGAATTTAATATTGTATGATGTCTAGCGTCGCCAATCTAACATTGTCATACGTCTAGCCGGTTTGTTGCTGTAGCTGGGCTTCTATACAATGAATGATGCACATAAGTTTCAGGCTTTCTCATCAACAATAACTCTTATCACTGCGGGTGTAGCTATTTTAAGTACTTAAATCTGCCCAAGAAAATTTGCTCAATGCAACTGCTAAGTTAACCACCATTGACTGTGGTCAGTATTTGGATTGAAGAGCATTTCATGTTTGGTGGCCTGGCTGGGGCATGATAGGGCTTATAAAAATCAGGCCTGCACCGGAATGTAAACCTTTTTCAAGTGAGAGAAGAAAATCAACCTCTGGTTCTGGTTCGGCTGCATAAGAATCTATGTGATGCATGTCTGAACATATTCATATGCCATTTATTGTTCCCGATAAGAAATTAATCTTGACGTTATCTTTGAATTTCATCCCACCTCAAGGTTCTTGATCGTCCAGGCCCGCCACGCGGTCCAATAGAAACTCATGACATGGACAAGACCTGTGTAACACTCTCCTGGAATCCGCCATCAGAGGACGGAGGAAGCAGAATCACTCACTACGTCGTTGAGAAACGAGACACAAAGAGAACCTCCTGGGCTCGTGTTACACAACGCATTAGCGACACCACCTGCACGATTCAGAATTTGATCGAGCGTACCGAGTACGCATTCAGGATAATCGCTGTGAACAAAATCGGTGAGAGTGAGCCACTGGAAGGGACAGAATCCATCTTGATCAAGAGCAAGTATGGTGAGTCTGAAGGCATTTGTAAAGTATATTGAGAGTCAAAGTAGTACAGATGTTAACTTTCTGTT
>CM021531.1:8628838-8644700 GCA_010994315.2 Pisaster ochraceus
CAGAAATTTGTTAACAAATATTTTCTGCTGAACCAGCTCTTTGACATTTGTTTGAAGTTCCCTGCTTTATGTTGTTGTAGAGGTCTTTGCATATAATTGATTTTAATGAAATAATCAATCCTTTATAACAGATATCCCTGGACCACCTAGCACGCCCCAGATCACTGACACAACATCCGACTCAGTCAGCCTCTCATGGCTACCGCCGTCATTCAACGGTGGTACTGAAATAACCGGTTACGTCATCGAGAAGAAAGATCGCACCAGTGTCTACTGGACCAAGGTGGCAGTCATCGGTGGGGATGAGACATCATGTAGAGTGACCAGGCTGACACGTGGAGGAGAGTACGAGTTCAGGATCATTGCCGAGAACAGAATGGGTTTGGGAACTCCCAGCGAGCCAACTGTGAGAGTAAAGGCTCAAGAAGCCTCAGGTGAGTTGTGTATTTTTTCAATAGGGTACAGAAATGGCTCAATATATTCTCTTTAAAATTAAAAGTGACATATAGATCATTGTTTTGGTCTTTTTTGTCTGTGAGTCACAAAAAGAAATCGTGCATGATTCTTTTGAGACAAAAGCTTTTGAATTTATTAAACTGAGGTAGAAGTTTAAGCACCAGTGACTCTATAATTTCATAAATAATTTTTTTAATTGCAGTTTTACCCAAACTTGGGGAAGTCACAGAGCCAATAACAGCAAAGGTTGGCACCACTGTCAAAGCAGTCGTACCCTACACTGGCTTTCCCATCCCGAGGACAACTTGGACAAGAGAAGGTGCTTCACTACCCTCCTCCCACCGGATGAAGGTTGAGACGAGCGACCGAGCCGTCACGATGATCATCAAGAATTGTGAGAGGTCTGATGCCGGTAACTACACCGTGGCAGTCAAAAACGATGCTGGGAGCGACTCCGCAAGCATTCAGATCAAGATCTTTGACAAGCCTAGCCCGCCTCGTGGCCCCCTGGAACAAACGGACGTGACAGAGAATGCCGTCACACTCTCATGGCGCCCCCCACAGGAAGATGGTGGTAGCCGCATCTTTAATTACATTGTCGAGAAGCAGGGAGAGCTTGACTTCAAGTGGAAGCCTGTGACGGATAAGAACATTACTGATCTCACGTACAGAGTGACTGGGCTGAAGGAATACAAGCGTTATCAGTTCAGGGTAACTGCCCAGAGTCAGTTCGGTATTAGTGAACCTCTAGAGGGCCAGGATATCACACCAAAAGGGCAGTATGGTGAGTGAATATGCATAGGTCTACAAAATATCTTCATAAAGCTGTCACAAACTGTTCTGATCTTTGTAATAAGACAGTTCAAGTCTTGCAGGTGTTTCAATGCTGGGATCCATTAAAGTGGAGTTTCCTTCACATGTTGAAGCAATGTACGTGGAAGCCTAAGGTTCCCAAATAATGTTTCAGTCTGTGTGAGACTTGCACAGTCTATACCAATATTGGCTAATTTGTCATTTCAACTTAAATTTGGTTATAATAATGGGTCAAAAAAACATAAGATGCCTGAACTATGATTATGGTCTCTTCCCATTGCAGAATAGATTTATCTTCCTTTTTCCCTTCATTTCAATGCTGAATTGCCTTTGTCTGAAAGATTTCTTTCATTTGTCTTCCCTCAGTTGTCCCGGATGCCCCTGATGCCCCAGATGTGTCGAACATTACCGTGGATTCAATGTCTCTATCATGGAGTCCTCCACTTCATGATGGTGGGGCACCAGTCAGTGGCTATGTCGTAGAAATGAGACAGACTACCAGTCCTCGATGGGTTAAAGCAACCCTCACACCTACTCCAGACACCACATTTAAGGTGAGCTAATCAACTCATAACAATTTCTACATATTAATGCAAGAAATCACTCTAATAATTTCTATTTATTTGTTACTAGTTTGTCATTGTTCAGTAAATCATCTATTAATAAGTATTAACAATGTCCTGTTGAAGTTTGGAAGAAGTGATAGCATTTGGTAGAACAATCACAACTTTTGACTTACTCATATTATCAGTTTTTAAATATTATCTTATCATCTTTTCAGGTTGGAAGACTGCTGCGTGGTGCTGAGTATGAGTTCAGAGTCTCGGCAGTGAACCGGGCAGGAACAGGTAACCCTAGTGAGCCATCGCACAGTGCCATCGCTGAAAACCCGCCAGGTAAGTTGAGAAACCTTCGTTGGTGGTTTTAATAAACAATCCAATATGCAGTTTGTGGTAACACCCGTTATTATGGATATCACATTCATTTGTTGAATATGACAAAGGAACTTGCAATGGAACAAGTGAAGGAACAAGTTCGGAGATATCTTTCATTGTAGCAAAAAAAAGTAATGCAAGTCTGAGAAGTTGAACAAAATTTAATCGAATGTCACACTTTTGTTTCTCAAACAGTACCTCCGAAATTGGAATTGGATCTGAAGTATCAGCGAGTGATCACTGTGAGAGCTGGTACCTCCTTCCGTATCGAGGTACCTTACAAAGGCACTCCAGTACCAGCTATTAAATGGACCCACAACACCACTGTCATTGATAGATCTCTCAGGATCAGCATTGAGACCAATGAGTTTGGCTCCGTCCTGAATAACAGAAACTCTGAACGAGGTGACAGCGGAGACTATGTCATCACAGCGACCAATAAATCCGGGGAAGCATCTGCAACTGTTACAGTCAAAGTCGTGGACAGGCCATGCCCACCTGAAGGACCTCTGCAGGTAAAGTGTCTCCAAAAGCAACAAAATGATATTGATATTTATAAAGCACGAAAACTTTGATGGTTTTAAGTTGCCAAAAGAAAAAATCAGACTGAACTCAACAGAAAACCAGCCACAATTTAGGATAGGGATTGTCATGAGAGCCATTTTAAAAGACAAAAAGTGTCTGAGAGAATGAGTAGGCTAGTCTGTTAGTGGTAGGTGGCAATGAAGAACATATGTACAAAATCAGTTCTGACAATCTTGTTAGTTTTTCTTTTTCAAGTATTGGACAAATTATCTCAATGATACTGGTGTCAAGTGTTGACCAACATTTAACAGCCTTTACTGTTCAGAATTCAGAAGTAGTTAAATATAATTAGATATCAACTTTACTTTCATGTAGTTGTTGAAGGTCTTATATTGTTTACAGCTTGATTTTGTAATGTAAGATTGTAAGATTTTGTATTTGTGAAAGGTCCATGAAACAAATGTTGTATTTTAGTGCTACATGGTATGTATATGCATCCAGGATAGACAATTAATCATGGCTGTTACATCTCTATCTTCTTACTTCCCCTCCCCAGGTCGTTCGTCTCGGCAGCAATGATGTCACCCTCTCCTGGAGCCCTCCCTCTGACGATGGAGGCAGCCAGATCATCGGTTACATCCTGGAGAAGCGTGAGACCAGTATGCGAGCATGGACCAAGGTGTCGGCCGCACTGACAGAGACCATGCACAGGGTGTCAGGTCTGACAGAGGAGAGCGAGTACCAGTTCCGAGTTCGAGCTGAGAATAAATCCGGTGTTAGTGAACCTCTGGAAGGAGAGAAGGTCGTTCCGAAAGGAGATTACGGTAAGTAGTTGTTTTGTTGAATAGCCTGCTTTTAGAAAATTTAAATGGCAAAACCATGGGATGTTTAATAGTGCTAATGTCAAATAATAGCAGCTCAATATGGTGACCTCACGCAATTACCCGGATTTCAGACAGTATGCCAAATTTGTGTCAGTATGTTTACTCACGTGTACTGCACTGCAGTCTAGGGCACTAGCGGTGGAAAGCCCGTGTATTTTGAGCAAAAAAAGGTGTCAATAGTGAGGAGTGCAATTTAACATTATTTTTATTTCTGAAAGGCGTTGATACATTTGGTTGAGAGAGGAGTGCATTCATTCTATTCTATAGCTTCCAGTTAATACACCAAACAATCACCCTTTGAAAATTGGGTTTTCATGTTTTTAATCAAATAAAGTTTAACAGTTTATGTAATAGAGGGTCTGTTCTCTGGCAGATGTAGTTTTTCATGTGAAGTTTTTTCAAAATAAGTATTATACATTGTTTTTCTATGACCATTACCAATCTCATATCATATTCTTATTGAAGAACAGTCGCAGTTTGAAGAAAGTTGATACAAATTTCATGAGTAGAAACTGATTTGGCAAAATATTTTACAATTCTATTAAAAAGCTAATGCAATATACTGTCTGTAATGACCCCAAAAACTTAAGCAATTTATTAAATTGTTTTCTTTGGCGTTTCAAATTGTAGAAGTTCCAGGCCAGCCTGGACCCCTGTCAGTGTCCAACATCCACGCTGATTCCGTCTCTCTCACATGGTCACCTCCTTCAAGTGATGGTGGTGCACCGATCATTGGCTACATCATTGAGAAACGAGACAAATCAAGTACGTGGAGTCGAGTCAACATGGCCCCCGTCACCGACACGAGCTACAAGGTACCCAGGCTCATCCAGGGTACTGAGTATGAGTTCAGAGTGAGCGCCGTCAACAAGGCTGGGGTCGGCGAAGCTGCTGCAACACCAAGGCCTGTATTGGTTGAACGCCCAGCAGGTATATGTCTCACCATTATACACCTTGACCTGACAATAGAACCCAGCCACATCATATTAATTGCGAGTCTTAACAGAAGACAATGTTGGACTTTCATTTATGTTCTTCTCAGTGTATCGCAAATTATTTTTGAAGATAAAGATACAGACCCCCGTGCATAATGTGCAACACCGCTGGAATGCTGAGGTCACATGTACGCTTTTACAAACCAAGAACAGCTATCATCCAAAAATCTGCCACCTTACGTCTATTATGATCGTCTCAGATCATCTGCAATGCACATCATTATTTCCATTATCAATTATTTCAAAAATTTGATACATTTATTTTCTGAATTTTCTATAACCAGGATTGTATTGTATTCGAGTTTATGCATCTTACATTTTTGAGGAATTTGCTTGACAATTACAATAGTTATGAGTTTGACTTCTTGTACTTTGACTGGAACCTTTGCTCTCTTAAACTTATCTCTTCTTCATTTTAATCACCTACCCCTAGCTGCCCCTAAACTTGAGCTTGGCAACATGTATCGAGACACCGTCACCGTGCGTGCAGGGTCCATCCTGCATCTTGACATACCCTGCCGAGGCAAACCCACTCCTACTGTCACCTGGACCAGGGATGGGTCAGACTTGGTGACCGATGCCATGAGAGTTCGTACGACCACTTCTGACTTCAGCACAGGTCTGACTGTTAAGAACATCGAGAAGGGAGATGGAGGAGTATATGTTGTAACAGCAACCAACAAAGCTGGCTCTGATAGTGCAACCATCAGAGTGTCTGTTCTTGGTAAGTTTGAATGCCTATTAAAAAAATCGAAAGCAGCTATTCCTTCATTGATAGAAATACAAATTTAAAAACCAACAAAACAAAACATATGGCAGGGTTTGCCCTTAACTTTTTCAGTAACTAGCCAGCCGGACCAGCTCTAAAGATGCGTTATCTTTCATCTTAGATGATGGAATGTCTAAGGAAATCTTGACAGGTTTTTTTTAAACTAAAAACGGATAATCTGAAACTTGTGCTCATCAAGACTAAGAATCAAGTGTTTGGTTATTTCTCCTTTTTGTTTTGTTTTTTTGACAGAAATATTATTACTTTTTAATCAATGTTTCACTCTGTGTTCAGTTTTATAAAAACCATCTGGCAATATTTTTTGTAATCAGACAAGCCAAGCCCACCTGAGGGCCCCCTCAACATGAGCGACATCACAAAGGACTCTGTCACTCTGTCATGGCAACCACCCATCGACAACGGAGGCAGTCCTATCACCAACTACATCCTTGAGAAACGCGAGGCAGATCACCGCCTGACTTGGTCCCGCGTGTCCGGATCAGTCAGAGGCATCCGCTATACAGTGACTGGCTTGATAGATGGAAAGAGCTACATATTCAGAGTCCGTGCCGAGAATAAATACGGACAGAGTGAGCCTCTGGACAGCACTGATGCAGTGCTTGTTAAGAGTCCATTCGGTAAGCCAGTTCATGTAAATTTCAGTTAACAGCTGCTCGATAAAAAGAAACTGATGCACTAATGGGATGTGTGTTGTGAAAAGAAAAAAAATTACCGAGATAAAAAAAGAGCCTCCGATCTGAGTTTTGAAATGTTTTACTTTGAAAGAGACCTTTTTATATTCAAAACCTAAGCTTTACTTAAAACCATTGCTTGCTCATATAGGGCACCCTGGATAACTTGGTTGCAGATTCTCTTAAAGTTGGGATTGAACACTTTCCTGAGTTGGAGTATGTAAAAAAAATACTGTAAATTGTTTTGATTTGAAATAAAATCAATAGGTTTTTGTAAAACGCTTGTAAAAAGAGACCAAAGCACTGTTCAAAGAGAGCAAAGAAATTAAGGTTTCTTGATTGAGAAATTTCATAAAAATGGTAAGAGACGGCTACTGTGAAAATACAGTTCTGCGTTTTAGGGCAGCAATTGAATAAGGTTGATCTAACAGTTTGTTTGAAATTGTTGGATTTAGGCTGCCAATTTTATGAAGTAAAAGCATCTGTCATACTCGTGTTCTTTTTTAGATGTTCCTGAAGCACCAGGTACCCCTGAAGTGTCCGGCATCACAGATACTTCCATGACAATCTCCTGGAGACCTCCCCGCAGCGACGGAGGCTCAGAGATCACCGGATACATCCTGGAGATGAAAGAGACCTCTGGCATCCGCTGGATGCGGGCTACCAGGAAGGTCCTGAAGGAGTCCAACTTTACAGTGAACAGCCTCATCAAGGGTAGAGAGTATGAGTTCCAAGTAGCTGCCGAGAATGAAGCCGGCATTGGCCCCATGAGCAGACCCTCTGCTTCTGCTGCTGCTAGGACCCCGATAGGTACTTTTTTGTTTCTGGAACAGTTTATGGAAAGCTGCTGATGCACTTATCATGGCAAAATATATTTACCAATATTTGTACTGTTATTTTCTTGGAAATACTTCTCAAGTTGAAAACAGAGTTGAGGTGCTGCTACCTTTGTTTGGTCAGTTTATATTTAGGATGAATTTCTACCTTTGGCTGGTCACTTTGAGCTATAGACCCCTTGCATTGGCTGCCATCGCTGGGATCAAAAAATGGAAAGTACATGCCTGTACGCGCTGCGTCCAACTCTTAGCCAATGATAGGTCTTCGTTTACCTCAGTGAGGGCACTATGTTTGGGGATTGTGATGTCATACGCAAGGGAGTTAGTTAGACTGTAAATGTAGCTTCATTTGGTCACTTTCAATACTGGATTTTATTCTTGCTCTGAACAGAAACGGCTGAATTCACAGAACCCTTGACAGACATATCCTCCAAAGTGGGCAAGACAGTGACCCTAGAGTGCCGTATCTCCAACGCCAAGGCAGAGGTGAAATGGTTCATGGATGGAGTGCAGATCTTTGCCATTGACAGACACAGCATCATCAGGGAAGGGCAGCGCAGAGCTCTGGTGATCCGAGATGTTGGACCAAGAGATATCGGGAAGTACTCCTGCCGATGCGGAGATACCTACACAGAAGCAACAGTCAAGGTCAAATGTAGGTGTCCCTCTTATTGTCTACAGAACTCATACATATAAGATGTTGGGCTCCCTCTCAAAGAAGTTAAAAAGGCGTGTTGCCTTCTGATTGGGCACTTTGGGCTATAAAAAGCATTTGTTAGTGCATGAACAACATTCAAAAGGATGAGGAGCAATTCCAAACAGCAAAATTTTGTGAGAAGGCACCCCCTGAGCGCCACTTGTACTTAGCTTTACATTTTTATGGCTTCATAAATGTTTTACCCTGAAGGCGTAACAATGAGGGAGGTCAATCACATCTCAACCTCAGAAAGCTAGCATGGCCTGAATCTAACTCATTTGGGCATAGTGACATTTCATGGTGGGAATTACTTAGAACTTAAGAATCTAGATACAAATCTGTGTTGAAAGTAGTTGTTCTTTGTGCTCAAACAACCATTTTGTTTTTCTTGTCTGTCATCTGCAGCTGAACCCAAGATTGACCTGTCAGCCTTCAAGGATGTCATCACTGTGCGAGCCGGCAATCTCCTCCGCCTCTACGTACCCTTCACAGGATGCCCTACCCCGACCGCTGAGTGGTATCGTCACGACCGACGCATCAGTGAAGACACTCGCACCAAGATCGAGAAGCAGGAGACAAGGACGGAGTTGGTGATTAAGAGTACCATCCGGTCGGACACTGGACAGTACTCACTGACCGTCAGTAACGAGGCCGGCAAGCACACTGCTAACATCCACGTCATTGTTGTCGGTGAGTATCACGTTTTAGAGGAGAGTCAACTCATTAGTGAAATCATATGTCAAGTGTTCAGAAGCTCACATAAAATGAGCCCAATACTATTAGATATGTGGACGCCTCATTTCCACTAGTTTTAATTTCATTTGGCTAATGGATCACTTTTCTGAATCAATACATTCATGTATACATTTCCCAAGTATATTTCACTGCTTAGACACAAAAAAACATTTGCGGAAAAACAAATTTAAAAAAAATCTGGCTCCCTTGGTAGGAGTTGAAAAGATGAAAGGTTTACAATTATTGGCAGCCAAAATGTATTGGCTTTGGTATGAAGAAAGTTTAATAAACTTAGTAGTCTATCAGATACAATTATTAAATTGCTAGTTGTGCTTAAAAAACACTGCTTATCATCGATTATCTCATGTGATTGAAGAGACGAAGTCTTGAATGGCGAGAATGATCACAGTAGGGTCGAGGGAACTGCCCTGGGTCTGCTGATGAAGCTACTGTTTAAATTTTTTTACTACTCACACCATTCAATTTCCAGATGTTCCCGGCCCACCCACTGGACCTCTTGAAATCTCAGACATTGGTCGCTTCTCAGTCAACCTCTCCTGGTCACCACCAAGAGAAGATGGTGGCTCCAAGATCGAATACTACACCATAGAGAAACGGGAGAAGGGACGCAAGCTGTGGACGGTGGTCACTACATACGCAACCTCAACATCCTACAGTGTGGAAGGACTGAGTGAGAACATGGAGTATGAGTTCCGAGTCAGCGCTGAGAACATCAACGGTGTTGGAAGCCCACTGGAAGGGACAGAAGCAGTCGTATGCAAGAGCCTCTATTGTGAGTTTTTCAGTCCGTAATTAAAGACTTTAGTTTTATGAGTACAAGAATATCAAAGTAGTGTTTTCAGTTGGTGCAAGCATAAAACTTGCAGGAAAAGGTTTCCACTTATCTTAATCTTTAAGAAAATTGTATCTTCACTGTTAACCAACTATAACAAGTTTTACAAACTGGACATTATCTGCATATTGTTTTGGCAGTTATTTGCATTTCAAACTTTTCATCCAAACCTGATAATCTGGTAGTAATTTAGAATCCTCTTATAATAATAATAACATAACTGAAAAAAATCTCAACACACTTATCTTATGAGCATATTTCCATTCTAAGCCCAGCTATCATTGTGCATTTTTAACCGTTATCCATTTACTGCAGCCGTGCCAAGTGCCCCAGGCAAACCAGAAGTCCATAACATCTTCCGTGATCACATGACCCTGACGTGGACTGAGCCGCAGCATAATGGTGGCAAGCCAATCACAGGCTACATCATCGAGAAACGTGAGAACTTCGGAATACACTGGACGCGAGACAACAGGGAGCCGGTGATTGATACAACCTACACAATCAAGGGACTGACTGAAGGGTACCAGTATGACTTCCGAGTGATTGCTCAGAACCAGATCGGGTTGGGCAAGCCGAGTGAACCCACTCATCCACCAAGGGTCGCCAAGGATCCTGCCAGTAAGTTTTTGAGTAATCTAATATTCCACTGAAATTAAAGGATTTAGGTTTTTGCTAAAAACCAAAAGGTGCCACCTTATCTTCTCTTCATCCTTGATTTTGTTTTCATTCAAATAAAATAGAGGGAAAAGGTGGCTGCAACAAGATTAAGGCTACTTCTTAAATTTTACTAGGAACTCTTAAAGTGTTGTAAAATTTCTGAGCTGATTTAAAATAAGTAAAAGTAGTGTACAAATCTTTCCCAGATTTTCAGTTGTAATCTTGCAGTTCTTCAATAAACTTTGGCAAACAAGGTTAATAATCTGAAATGATTTTAATGTTTAAAAAAAATGTTAGCTTACTATTGTGATGATCATTTCAAATTAGTTGTTTTTACTTGAGTGTACATTTTGAAAATTGGTTGAAATGTTCTGGAAATTGCTTTCTTTAAATTCTCTAAATATTTACTACCATCAGGACGACCTTCCCCTCCCGGTATTCCTACAATCAAAGATGTCACCGCTACATCAGTCCACCTCAACTGGACTGTACCATACTCAGATGGTGGTCAGCCAATCATGCACTACACAGTGGAGCGTAGGATCAAGGGACACCATGACTGGACGGATAAGGTGTCCGTCCCTAGCAACTCCTGCCTGGTGGGCAACTTGATCAATAACACTGAGTATGTGTTCAGGGTGTGTGCGGTGAACTCTGCCGGGATGGAGAGTGACCCAAGTAAGGCGTCTGAAGGATTCGTTGCAAGAGATGTGCTCCGTGAGTGGCATTTTATTTTTACAAATGTAACTTTATTATGTTTTTTCAAACAGTTTTTACAGCGACTATTAATGTTTGTTTTATCAGGAAGTTTGTATTTTGCAGTTTTCTATAAACCAGGATTTTTATTTGAAAATATGGTTGTGAAAATGGAAATGTCTTTTTTAATGAGAACTATCATACAAATTTGATGATGATGTGAAACTTTGTATGGTGCTTGTTTAATTTAACTAATTTCTTTCAGTTAAACTTTGTCAAACCACTCACAACCAAAACAACCTAATTTTTTCATTAAAGTTTGTAACACTTTATGTTTCATTTTGACTTTTAGCTGGAGTTGCCCCAACATTCACTCAAGAACCACAGAGCATACTAGCTACAGACAAGAGCAGAGCAGACTTCACTTGTAGAGTGGCCGGCACACCAGCCCCACAAGTAGTATGGTAAGTTGTTGGTTCTATCATCTACAAACATGACCATCACACTTTAACTGGTTCAATGTTCAAATAACTGTAAGACTTGTACAGTCTTTTACGAGCCATTGTGTGTATAAAGGGCTAGTTTCTTGTAACTATAGCCGAGTGCTTTCTTGATTATTTGTCACCAGTTGATCTTACTTGGTATTTCAGTTGTGATGACAAATTTATTCTGGTGAAATTGTAACAGGTTTTGGCTCACTTAACCATGATTATCAGAAGCCCAAGGGAAATGCAATGAGTTATATTTTCTTTTAGGATTTATGATGGCAACTATAATATCCTTGACTTGCCTGATACATTTTGGATATTTTTGAAAAGAATAAATGTTTCTTTAAAATGCATCCACCTTTAGATACACGCAAACATATGGAAAACTTTGGAGTGAAATGTAGCAAGACAGTATGGGTGTTAGACTTATATAAAAATATGGGAAAATGCAGAATTAAACAAGTGGTGACTCGATGTTGAGTCCCAGATAACCCTATAAAACCTCAAGGCTAACCTTGAGTACCTGCCTGTTTAATTTTGCATTCTTCCATAATACAGACACTTAATAATATCTGCTCTGACTTGCCAAAAGCATTAGTGTAAAGGTTGCATTTACCTCCCCTAACCCATGTTCGTGACTTAACTGTTGCGTTGTTCAAATAATGCTCTATTTTGATCATTTTGTTTGTTCTTACACTCCAGCTGTCCTAAAACGTGTAAAGTGAAGAATAAATAATGTTTATGTTGGGAAAATAAAGCTAACATGGTTTTTATACAGTTTATCTTTTGATATCAGTGTATAAAGAAAATGTTTTAAAGTGCATTCATGCTGGTGAGAACGAGGGAGACAGCCTTTGAGGATTTTTGACTAGAAACCTTTTTAAAGGACTAGATAGATAATGTCCACATAGTTTCTCTGAAATTAAAAAGTGGCAAATGAAAAAAGCTTTTTTTATGTTTGGTAAATAGGAATTATTCTTGGCTTGGGTGTTATTGTCGAACTGGATGTAAAGCAAAGTTGACTTTACAAAATTGCAATGAAGGATTCCTATTGACTGAATTGTACCAAACTTTCGGTGATAGTATCAAGCAATTCTCTGTTTTGTCATTGTGGTATGCTTCACTATCCAGCTTACAAGCAGTATTCGACATCGGCTCTTGAATGTGAGGTTCACGGGTTTGAATCCCACCAAAGTTGTCAGTGATTTTTTTTTCCCCAAAGGACTCGGGAAAGCACCTGAGTATACAATGCTTATCACATGAAGTAAGTCTTGTTGTTGTTGTTTCCAACTGCCAGTCAACAAAGAAAGGAAATCAGTTACACGGTCTCAAACTCTTCTGTCTTTGAATCTGTTTATTCCAGGGTGCGTAAAGGACACGAATTGTTCACAGGCCGCAAGTTCAACATAACCGTTGACAAAGATGGTTTGCATCGACTCAGTATTCTCGAGGCGAGAGAGAACGACAGTGGCATGTACACAGCCATAGCCCAGAATGAGAATGGCAAGGTCCGCGCATCTGCAGAGTTACACATTAAATGTAAGTTATCAACCTGGGTTTCAGAAATTTCAGATGTTGCCACCTTTCTCAACTCATTCAAATAACCATTTTCAGCTATATTTGATAGCCATAAACATCTACAGTGTGATGAAATGTGAGTTGTTTGAAGAGAGACAAATTTGCAATTACTTCAAAGAGAGTTATAGATTCTCTAAAAACAGTCATTTTTTACGGGCAGTAAAGGTATTTAAATACTAAAGCAATCTTGGGTTTCTTTTTTATGTGTACATTGATTTGATATGTGAAGGAAACCAAATCACCCACTTAAAAATATTCCAATGGTCCAAATACACGCAAGATTTGCACTGTCTTTTTTATAAGTACTGTTTCTAGAGAGAATTGTGTCTTTCTGTACTACATTTAAAATGTTTAGACTTTGGATGCCCTCTCATTTTATCAGCTCAATATTATGAGGTTCTTAGTACTGTTTGTGTGGATTTCATAAATTGTCATAAAGTATTTTGAAGCTTTTAGTAAATGGACTTTATTTATCAAAAGTTTTCTTCAAAGTTTTCTTCTTTCAGATTAATACGTATTTTACAATGAAGGACCTTACAGCACTGAGCTGATGATTTGTATTCACTCCTTTTTCTCTCCATTTAGCACTCCCATCACTAGACCTGGACCGGCGCATGAGAGAAATCAACATCAAAGCTGGCAACACTCTCCACGTCCATATCCCCTTCACTGGTACCCCGAAACCCGCCCTCAGGTGGAAGAAGGGAGATGGAGAAGAGGAAATTACAACAAAGGGACGATTCCGGGTCGACACCTCTGGAGGAGAAGCTGATCTGACCATCAGAGAGACGGAGAGAGAGGACAGTGGTATCTACATCCTGGAGGCGGAGAATGAGTTTGGAGTTCAGAATGTTTCAGCTAAAGTGAATGTCGTTGGTAAGAGTGATATACAGATATATAGATACATAAGACCTATATTCATCATCATCATCATCGCTAGCAGTTGCAAGCTTAATTTAATTCACAATGTCAAGTTGGGAGTAAATTATACGATGGTGAAAGTTGAAGAGGAATTGGAATGACGGAGGTGGCTTAAAAGATCTGCTGGTGGGTTTGTGTCTGAGTGTAGGAACAGCTACTGAGAATTTTCGCTATTTTGAGCTTTGATTCTCAAAGTTTGGAGAAATAGTAAAAATGTGGACTATTTATCCTGAATCCTTGGGGTTTTTTTTCATTAATTTTTAATTGGCAATAAACAAATCAGCTACAAAAGGGGCAAGCTCAATTAAAAGAACTGAATACAACACAGTTGCGGTTGCATCTCCTGTCATGGTGGATAGATGAAAATGGAGTCACTTTTTTACTCTGTCTTTCACAGTTGTCAGACTTTAACTAATCTGGAAACGGTTTATTATTACAGACAAACCAGGGCCACCACTGGGTCCAGTCGTCACTGCCGAGGTTACCAAAAAGTCAATCGCCCTCTCTTGGAAGCCACCAGCTGATGATGGTGGAAGTCCAATACTACGCTACATCATTGAGATGAGAGAACCCAACAGGTCAGTCCAAATATTGTCCAAGCAAAGAAAAATCTTGTCGGCAAATGCTATTGTGAGTCCCCTGAACACTTCACTGCCTCATTTATGTACTCTTTCACTTTATCTTGATCCCACAATTTAAAATCTCCAACAATTGAAAATGTAAGAAATATGCCTCTCTCCTTGGATCTTCTTTTCTTGTCACTAATATATTGATTGGCGTTGTGCTGAATTTATAAATAAACAAGTGGAAGTGGAATTAATTTTTAGTTGAACAAAGACAAGTTGAGTTGAGCGTATTTGAACCTGTGACCTCGGGATTAACGTGCCGGTGATCTATCAACTGAGTTATCTAGCCCAAATATTGGCCGTCTCCCAATTTTATCAATGTCTTTGTTCGGGGCGCAAGTTAAAAGCCATTCAACTTGTAACTGCCATCTAGCCAGGGATCACACCCAAGCTTATGATACAACCAGGGATGCGGCGGCAGAGAGATCATGGAAATGAAGTTAACGATGAATGGTTTATTTTTCAATGTTATATTACAGGACCATTTGGCAGAATGCAGGCTCAGTTACATCAGGCACTGAGCACACAGTCGGCGCACTCATTGAAGGGACTTCCTACCTGTTCCGTATCTCAGCAGAGAATCAGCACGGTGTCAGTGAACCCCTGATTGGGCAAGAATCAGTCAGGGCCAAGGCTCCATATGGTATGTTGATGATGCCTCCCTGAAACCACAAGACACTGACATCTACATATACGTGGCGTGTCAGTTTTTACCAAAATTGTTTCTCTCGTGGCTTCCTACCAATGTCTGTTGCTAATCTGTTTTAGTGGCTTTCATTCTTCCTGACTTTTTTTACGGGAGGGCATATGCATAGCAAACATGGCCACACCAGATGCACAAACAAGATTTACACATCGTCACTGTGAAGCAATCAATTGTTAGTTGTAATAAACATATATTATATTCATGCATTTCATGTTTTTCTTGTCAATAAAGATGTTCCTACAGCCCCTGGGAAGCCAACAGTATCTGAGATCCAGCGTAGCTCAGTCTTCCTGTCATGGCAACCACCAAAGTCTGACGGCAACAGCCCGATCACCGGCTACAATATTGAGAAGCGTGAGACCACCAGCACACGCTGGTTCCGTGCCAACCGTGAAGACGTATCTGGAACTAACCATACAGTGATCAATTTGATAGAGGACTCAGAGTATGAGTTCCGTGTGGTTGCTGAGAACAAGGCTGGTTTCAGTCCGCCAAGTGAGGCATCACAGAGAGTGGTCGTAAAGGACCCCAGAGGTGAGTGCTCATCTGAATTTTTAAAATAAATTTGAAGTAAACTTTTGATTCACGTCACCTGATCAATTTGTTTAGGTTCTTGAAAATCAATACAATTTTCAAAGTGCAAACTATGAAATGCCCTCAGTAAAGCCTGCTCTAATAAAGACCCTAAAAAATCACATTTGTCTGTAAGTGTCAATTTCAAATCTTGGTCTTAAACCGATTTAATTCACAGGCTCAATACCAGCCACATTTGTGCGTGAACCAAAGTCCATCGCAGTGACCCAAGGCAGGGCCGGTACCCTAGAGTGTGAAGTCGCCGGGTACCCAACCCCGCAGGTCCACTGGTACCGCCTCGGCCGTGAGCTTCTCGACAGCAGGAAGTACAAAGTCAGATCCACTGGTAACATTCACACGCTGACCATCAATGATGTGTACGATGAGGATACCGGGGAAATCACTGTCAAGGTTATGAACAAAG
>CM021531.1:8660502-8712349 GCA_010994315.2 Pisaster ochraceus
TTCCAGTCTGTTCCATGTTATTGAAGGTCATGGTTGGGTTGTGACTAGAGAAACAAGAAGTATGTGTTTCTGCAATTTACAAAGTAAGAGCTATGAGGGTAGTAGTAACGAATGTGTTTAATACAAAAGTTAATGAAGAAAATCTCCTTGCAAAAACTTTATCAGTAGTATTAAAGGTACTGACGTATCTGCCAGAAGGGTGAATTTTATGGAAGTAGATTATTTTTTGTAATTAAGTAAAAGCTCATACTGGGTTGTGGAAGAATACATTAATTCCCATTCTCTAGTTTTCAGTAAAACACACCATACAATCAAAATTGGTGGTCACATTTCTTTAGAGACATAGAGAGAACACATAGATTTGTCAATGCTTTTGTAACCATTATATCAAGTATTTTGATTATTGGGACAATCAAAACAAGTAATAGTGATTTTTGAGGTCTTTTGATACCATTAAACTTTGAAAGTAGTTCAGATGAGAAAATTTCTCTAAAAGGAACTGGTATGAACTTTGTAAGCTTTCAGACTGAAACTTAGTATTAGAATTATTATTATTATTATTTTGTTTCACTTAACCATTTTCGGCCCCCAAAGTCTTTCCTTTATATGTAATGTTAATTGATGTTGTTTTCACATTTGCCTGAAGGGAATCAAGTCTAGAAGATCTGACTGCTTTGAAGATAGAGTCACCTCGTCGCCGCATCAACTGCGCACCTTTCTTCAGTCTGCCCCTCCGTCGCAAGACAGTGGCAGAGGCCGACAGCGCCCGCCTCACATGCGCCGTTCAGGGCCACCCCACACCCAAAGTGGCCTGGACCAAAAACGGCAGCCCGATATATGATGGATTCTACTACAACATCACAAATAGGTGGGGTGTTTGCATCTTGGAAGTGCGGACTGCTAGATTGAGTGATACAGGGACGTACAGATGTACAGCTACCAGCGAAGAGGGTCAGGACAGCTCGGCTTGTGAGCTTGTTGTGGAAGAGAGTAAGTCAAATGTCTCCCTCAGTTCTCATATCATTCCATTCCTCATAAGTGAACTTAGTCATTGTAGCTCGCATGCCTGAGGAAACCTGTTGACAAGGGTGCTTGCTATGTCAACCAGAAACACAGGGGCTAACCCCATCTCTTCT
This sequence comes from Pisaster ochraceus, assembly GCA_010994315.2. Lineage (NCBI taxonomy): Eukaryota > Metazoa > Echinodermata > Asteroidea > Forcipulatida > Asteriidae > Pisaster > Pisaster ochraceus. The sequence continues at coordinate 8,661,639 of CM021531.1, forward strand.
GCGATAAGTGTTCTGGGTTCTTTTACGGGCACTACCAATCCTAGTATACGGGACTTATGCAGTAATGTCACATCCAAAGAACAAAGCAATTATGGTAAAGTATCTTACTCAAGGACAATAGTGCCACAACTGGGACTAAAAGCTGATCAGAAACACCAGAGCTTGAGTCCGAAGCTCTTAATCACTCGTCCACGACATGCCACGAAATAAGCTTTTTAAAAAAAGTTCTTAGGACAACTAATCTTTGATTTTTAAATTTTGCTTAAATCTTTTTTTATATAGATCACTTTTATAAGTTATACAAACGTGTATGGCGTATTTTTTATTATACGTTTTTGTGCCTTTGTTTTTTGTTTTGTTTTTTATCGCCTTTAGGTAGTAATTATTTGCCACTTTTGGGTTATCCTCAGGCTTGTTCTCTGTAGTCCTATTAATATGTTTAGTTCTTTGTATGCACTGTTTATGTGCTGCCTGGAAATAAATAAATATCAGTATTTTTCTTAGTACTTTCACCCAAAAGATCAAAGTTAACATGGAATCCGTTCAATAAATTGTACTTTTTTTTCAACACAGGAATGGAACCAGATGAGACATTTGACTACATCCGCCCATCCTTCCATAAGCCAGTGCGTGGTAAACGCATCCGAGATGGTCGCACAGCTCGTCTTGAGATCCAAGTGTCTGGCTACCCAGAGCCTCAGATTGTGTGGTATGTTGCAAAGGAGAAATTATATTTATTCCTAAAAACGTTTTGTTAATTTGCATTTTTTCAGTTAAAACAGGAATAATACTGACAGATAAGATGGTTTTCTCTTCTAACGTGCACTCTGAATTCACAGTTTTGTGTGTCTGTTATTAAATCTGTTGAGGTGTTGATGGTCTTTAAGTTTTAAATTTTGTGTTCGTAAGACCCAGCTTGTTTGAGATGCCATTCCTCGCCCGACTTCAGTCTTCCTTTTTTCAAATTTAAGATTTAAATGTAATTACCGTCTCAACTTAAATGTTGGTGGCCATGTTACAAAAATGGATCTGAAGTGATTTAAGATTGCAGTTCCCTGTGGTGAAGGATTGATGAAAGAACCTTAATGAAGGTGCCAATATAGGGTTAGATAGCTCAAACCTGGAAGACGCAGGTTCAAATCCTGTTCTATAAAATGTGTCTTTGTTACTTTGGTGTTACTATAGGTACAAAGACAATGTACGCATAGATGAGAATGAGCATATCTCCATTGAGAAATTGCCAGGGGGTGCACAGACTCTGGTTATTATGGATGTGACACCTACTGACGCTGGAAGGTACAAGGCAGCTGCTAGCTCACCGGCAGGGAAGGCATCCTGTGCTGCAGATCTTGTTATCCTAGAAGGTACTACTAACACCAATATTGAGCATCATTTTATGATTTACTTATATTTTTATAATTATGCAATGGTGGTCACCACCTCATGTCAAGCCTAAGTTTGCTCTATCAACATGACAAATATGTCTGCTCCAACTGCACACAATAAGGAAAGTTTTAAAATATTTAATACTTGTTTGTTTTCATCTTTACTTCCATAGTTGAAGCTGATGTTGAATCTGATGATGGGGGAGAAATAAGTCGAGGGAGAGGTAGACGACGGACTCGACAGAAACCGCAAATGGAGCTCAAGGAGCCTAAACCTCACCGCAAGCCTCATAAGGTCCGTCCAGTACCTGAAACATTTGAAGAAAGAAGAGCTAGAAGAATTCAACAGCGGATCGAGAGTCCTGTGGAAAGACCATCATCTCTTCCAATCAGAAGACGTAGGCGTTCCTACAGCCCATCATACATGCCTGCCTTCGGACCCCCACCACTGTTCAGCCCACTTGATCGACGAGACAGACGCACCCCATCGCCATCTCTACACAGAAAGCCAGTTCCAGGATACAAACCCATACCCTACTCCAGATCACCTACACCCCTCAGAGCCCAGTCAGTACCTGCTTATGCACCTGCACCTGCACCTGCATTCAGGCGGTCCCTCTCTCTTCCAAGGGAGGAAGACGGCTCAGGCCCACTCTACATCCCTCATTATGAGGTTCACAAGAAGGATAGCAGAGGTGACTATAGATGTCCAACCCCATCCTACATACCCCATCCTGCTGTGCCTGGATCGGCCGTCCCTCCAACACCAACACATGATGATCGCTACTTTGCCGCAGTGTTTGAGGATTACGTCAGCACTTCAGAATATGACTACCCACTGACCAGTCCAATGAGAACCAGGACACCATCTTTCCCACGCTCAAGGACACCAAGTGCATCCCGTACAAGAAGCATAACACCATCTAGAAGACGAAGAACCGCATCAACATCATCAGACTACGATGAATACTATGGAAGAAGGACCAGCTACGACAGCCAAAGGAGAGGTCGAAGCATTACACCAACGTCAGCAGCTCGAATCATACCATCCGGTCCCGATTATGAAGCTTACATGAAGCATGCGAAATCACTCAAGATGAGAGCAAGCTCTGTTCCAGTGAGAGATCTTCCAGAAAGATTCACGCCATCCGTTTTTGACGATGATGACAGAGTTCGACCAGAACCTAGACGACGTCCTCAAGCAATCAGGGCTAAATCAGTGCCTCCTAAGGAAGGACCTCCTGTTAAACTCTCTCAAGCAGGCCGATACCATTTACCGTCCTTAAGGGAGTTTCTGGGTAACAGACCTAATCCTTTTATGCCCAGACCAAAAACTCACACTTCACCACCTCCAACGAGTAGAACATCAAGTACATCTGAATATGAAGACAGAGACCGTTCAAGAAAAACTCGCTTTGACTCGCAGAGTTCTACAAGCTCATATAGGGGTAGGTCTACCACTCCAACATCCAAGTATGGTAGAGACAGGGACTATCACCCTTCCTCACTTGAGAGACCGATTTCCCGTGATGCAACTCCAGTAATTTTTAGAGAGAGGTCCCTATCGCCAAGTGTGACAGCTCCTCCAAAGCGAACCCACACCCCTCTGACTGCTTCAGATTACGAACTAGCATTCAGACGAGCTGTCTCACCAGGTGTTGCATTGATCTCTGATCATGCTGCTGGACGCAAGAGCCCTTATGATTCACCCAAACCAACCTTCAAGAGACCAGAAGAACGAAAGCGTGCAACACCAACCTTCACTGACTCTGAGCACAGGAGAAGAGACATGCGGCTGTTATCAGTAGAATCAGCTGAATCATATGACTCAAGGTCAGCTTCACCAAGACGACCTGTGACACCCATTGCTACTGATTCTGAACGAACACCAAGGGAGATAAAAATCATCGAAAGGATGTCGTCTTATGACTCAACCAAAGAAAGATCTATGTCCCCTGCTACAAGATACAGTGGAACCCCATCTTATGAGCACAGACCAAGAGATGTTCAAAGATCATCTTTAAGACAAACATCTGCTTCTCCCACTGTGAAAGCTCCAGGGCGAAGTGTAACACCCTCATCGTATGAAGTGAAGCAAAGAGAATACCGTCTATCATCATCAGAGAGAGAATCCTTTGAATCCCACAGACCCCGCCCTGTCTCACCCAAACAACCATCTCATCAGAAAAGAAGCACAACATCCACATCGTCAGATAGACTCTCTCGGCTGTCTGTTGACTCAGTTGAGTCATATGGACCAAGGTCTGCCTCACCTCTCTTTGGTCGTCCAGTCACACCAGTTGCAACTGATTCTCTACGGACACCAAGAGAAATAAAAATCATTGAAAGAATGGCATCACCAAGTGTTGTCCCTGCTACCAGACGTAGTGTGACACCATCTTATGAGCGCAGCAGGAAAGACATTTATAGCTCAACCATCAGGACAACGGCTGCTTCACCCGTAAAGGCTGTAAGCCAACATCGAAGCACGACACCAACATCCTCTGATGTCCACCGTAGAGACTACCGCTTATCATCATCATCAGAGAGAGAATCTTTTGAAACGCATAGATCACGACCTCGTTCACCAAAAGTGATCTCTCCTCCAAGACGGACAACTCCAACATTCTCCGATGCTGAGCGTAAACCTCGTGACCAGCGCTTTTTGTCTACAGATTCGGTGGAGTCATACAAAACACGTTCGGCCTCACCACTCCGTGGACGTCCTGTCACACCAGTAGGAACAGATTCATTGCGTACACCAAGAGAGATAAGTATTATATCCAGGTTGTCATCCTACGATTCATCTACAGAAAGATCTGCTTCACCCACTGTAGCTGCGTCTCAGAAGCATAGCCAGAGTGAAACCCAGAGATCAAGCCTACGAGTGTCCACTGCTTCTCCTCGACCCGCATCCCCAAGAGTACCTTCATATCAGGAAAGAAGTCATACACCATCATATTCAGAATGGAAACAATCTCACAGGGAACAGTTGGCAGCTAAAAGAGATCAACACGAACCACGTGACACACTGGCTCCAAGGCCTGTGTCACCATTTCCTGAACGTCCTGTAACTCCAGTTGCCACTGATTCTCTAAGGACAGCAAGAGAGATACGCATCATTGATAGAATGTCAACAAGAGACAGGTCTGTATCACCAAGTGTGAGTTCTCTTTCAAGGCCATCATACTATCCCTCAGACCGAGGGCAAAGGGACTATGGATTGTCTTCAAGACCTGAACGCAAAGACTACCAATCATCTTCCTACACCTCTTCTGCCAAGTCATACGACAGATATGAATCTCGACCTTCCTACAGGCAGAGATCACCATCCCCACAACTTGGGTCTTCAGTGAGGCGATCGATTTCACCCAAAGCAGAACGAATGGCATCACCTATCTATTCAAGGAAGTCAAGACCAGAATCTGGTCGCACAAGAACTCCAACCTCGCTGGACTTTGAAGACAGAGAAATGCGTTCATCAACAACAAGAAAGTCCTACCGTGACAGCTATGAGCCGAGTCGCACTTCAAGACAAAGATCCCCATCACCACAAGTGATAACCTCAGATTATGATCTGGATTATTCCACATCAAGGAGATATGACACCGATAGATCATTCACATCAACATCCTCTAAGAAGAGCTCCAAACAGGGTGCTTTTGCCCCAGTAGGAGCAGATAGGTCACTTTCCTTACCACGAGGAGAACTACCATTCAAACTTGATGCTGATCTGATGGAGGAATCGGGATCTGATCACTCCAGTCCAGCTCCCTTCATCCCGCTGGCAGACGAGGGAGAGGAAGAGGCAATCATCACGGAGAAGAAAGAGGAGACACAGGACAAAGGTGTCGAAGAGGCCCAGGTTCCAGAGCCTGTCAAACTCTCCAAGGAAGAAGCACAGCAAGAAGAGAAAGAGAAAGACAATGAAGAGGAGAAAGATGAGGACAGCATAGAGGATCATTCAGAGATCTTGACCGGCAAGACAAAAGAATCAATGATCGAAACAGAACAGAAGATTGATGACACTGAAGGCGAGGGACCCCCTGAGTTTATCAGACGTTTGCGTGACTTGACAGTGAATGATGGTGCTCGAGTGGTTCTGGAAGTACAAATTACTGGTATGTTAATACTTTGTCCTCAAATGTGTACTCACAAAAAACGGTATACGAAGAAAAAATGAAAGAAACTAAATTAAGTTTTACAATTTTAACACATTAAAATATTTCACATTTTTCTATTACAAAATGTTTATAGATTCGAGTAGTGAAATGACTAATGAGATTTTGTAAAAGACAAACAAAACAAGAAATTCATGAATCATCCAAGTCACTGTCAAAAAAGAAAAAGTTTCTTTTAAGATAAGATCCTACTATTTAACTTTGATTTTTCTTTCAAAAATACCTTGAAATCGTTACATAAAATTTCTAACAATATTGCTATAAATTATTGACTTTCCTAGGTGCACAGCCAATGGATATTGGTTGGCTACGTAATGGGCAGGATATACCAGACAGTGAAGAGTTCCGATATGTCAGCCGTGGCAATGTCTACCAGCTGGTGATTGCCGAGATCTTCCCAGAGGACTCGGGCAAGTACACCTGTGAAGCACTGAATGATCACGGTGAAGCTGACTGCCAGTGCTCATTGAATGTCATCGGTAAGAACTTTGTTTTCAATTCAATTCAAACTCACATGCATTTTTCATACGTCATAAACATGTCTAAACAATAACTAAACAATGCAAATTTAATTTAAAAAGTTACAAAAAATGCATTTGAGTAATGTAAAAAGAGAGTATAGGCTTACTAACCATAGTAAAAAGAAGAATGTTTGCTGACTAGCCATAGACGCCAAATTGTTCATATGTTGGGGGATTTCTGTTAAATCTAATTGAATATTTTTCAACAAATGGAATGTGTTTACAAAATTAATGAGTGTTTCTAACAAAGTCGATTAGATTACTCCATCCTCTAGCTTTTAGTGAACACAGCCAACATAAATTTCATTGCTGTAGTTTATTTTCAAAAAGTGAAAAATTAATTTTATTTTGTCAGGGATGTTTGTGTACATTCATATCGGGTTTGAACCACAAACCATGAAACATTTGCTAATCTGTCCTCAACTGTAGCAACTGTGCATAGCTGAAAAAATTTATGACAACGCAAAGCAATGCATTCAGTTTTGGCTTGTGTGTAGATAAGAAGTATCAGGTTTGGTGATTGTGGCAAGTACAATAAATGTAATTCTTTGAATTTTCAAATTCTATTTTCTCGATATTGACAGTACTTTGGACAGAATAACTTATGTGAAGGATTGGTACTGGGTATGAACTTTATAATAAGTGAGCTTGAGATTGAAATTAAATCACTTTTGTTTTTTAGGCCACTATCACACAGGACAATTTTCAGGCAACCAGTTTCAGGCAATCTCCAATAAGAAAATTCATTCACATATCAGTTATCTAATTATTGTCTCTGCAATAGTTAGTTTACAGCTTGAAGAATATCTCTTGTGTTGCTGAAGTTTTCCTTTTGCATACAGTGCAAGTGGTTGCCTCCAAGTTGTTTGAAAAAAATTGCCCTGGGTGAAATGTCCTTTATAATATTACCAGTCTTTGACTCTGTCTTTAACTGGATCGGCCAATTTGATTTTCTTTTTATAAATCTTTGTAGAGGAGCCAAGCGTCAGCATCAGCATTAACATCAGTCAAGACGTGACGGCCACAACCACAGACCAAGCCATCATGGACGATGAGAACATCCCTCCAGAGTTCTTTGAGGAACCTCAGTCAATGACTGTAGAGGAAGGAGGGATGACCCGCTTCGTTTGTGATGTGGACGGGGAACCAGTCCCTACAGGTATTTAGTCATACTGCTCTGCTATGAGGTCAAAGTAAAAACCATGTTTGTCAAGTGTCATTCAACTTTAGACTCATCTGAAAAAAGTAATAATTTGAAATTGTTTTTCCAAAAATGTTCCTTCAGAAAAAAGTTCAAGTTCAAAATATTAACAGAATTATGTAAAGCACCTTTTGGTGCTCCAATCAAAATTAGCAATGGTGATTTACAAGGACTTCGATGTTTATTTTGTATACTTTGACAGTTTTTCAAACAAAAGTATTTCTCTTGAGGATTGGTACTGGTATGCATGTTGTAATGACAACTTTGTAGTTTTTGGAGAAAGACTCTACTAGGTTCAAAACATGAGTCATTTCCCACTTTTTGCGAATAAGTAACTAGTATGAGTTTCAGATTGAAACAAAGTTTTATTCCCAATAATAATATTATGTAGTCCTTCTCTAGCGCTCATTATTTTTCTACAAGGTATGTAAAGCTAAGCTCGAAATACAAGACCCATTTATTTACATAGCACCATGTAACAGTTTACAAGATGCTGTGGTGCAATCTGTAGCCAACCATACCAGAAAACACCGGGGCGAACCCTTTCTGTTCATGATGAGTGTCCTGGGTTTTTTGTTATGTGCATTACACGGCAGAAGGACGAACCAATAATGATCTTGTACTCTGTCTATAACACGGCTTGTCATTCATTCTTTTCCCGTAAATAGTCAAGTGGTCCAAAGACGATGTACCAATCACCGATGGAGGGCGATTCAAGCTGTACTCGGACAAATTCTCTCACACCTTTGAGATCCCAGTAGCTCTCGCTACCGACGAGGGAGAGTATGTGTGTACAGCAACCAACAAGGAAGGACAGGTTGAGTGTGGATTTAGCCTGAGGGTCATGAGAGACCAGACAATGCCAATCGTTGACAAACAGATCATAGAGTAAGTCTGTCATTGAGTTTCAGCTCATCCTTTAATGTAAAGCATCCTTTAGAAAAATCTATTTCTCTTTTTCTCGAGTTAAATCAATACCATGTGCTTGAAATTAAACATTGATAAATATATGCTTTTAAGTGAAACGGATATTAAAATGTTGTAGACTTTTTCCAATTGGTTTGTGAAATCAAAAGAATCAGAATGTTGTTGTCTTTAATCAGACTGTACCTGTCACTTCTTTCAAGTGTGTGCACAGTTGACCATCTTACCTTTTATCAAGTATTTGTTAAAACTGTAGGTATTCCCACAAACGTTGCTCTAACTTGTGAAGAAAGCAGAATAATTGTGCACAACGGATCCCAACATTCTAATGACTTGCACTGTCTATCCATGTGAAATGAGATCGCCATGCATTTTTAAGTGTGCAAGAAACGGCCAGAATTACAAACTTGTACTTGTTCAATAAGGCCATGTCCAAATTGGTGGATACTGCTATGGCTGAGGCTGGATCACCGCATCATCATGCGTTGAAGTATAGGACATCCTTAGCAACACCCTTAGCAACAGTCATAGCCGTAGCTGTAGCTGCTTAGTTGGATTCTGCCTAAATTGTTCTCTTTTAATATAAGTTAAAAGGATCTATAATCAAGTGAGTTTAGACACATTTGTTCACCCATAATGCACCATGGATCACAGTCTCACCATCTCACCTTTTTAATTTCACTCTCATCATCATCTGTACCCCCTTGCAGCGACACCGACCATCAGTTCATCCCACCAGACACATCACCAGAGCCCATTGCAATCATTGTCCCTGTGGCACTGGTCACCCCTAAAGCTGCACCAGACAGGTCAGATATTAAACTTTTTCCCCCTCTCTTGCACAATTTCAATTTACCTTCTTTCTTTGTATTGTCAGTAAACTTAAGTTGCAGTGTTGGTTTATGGTTGAGATGTAATCCAATGTATAATTGTATGATCAAGCAGTTTGTGATACCGGACATTAAGAAGATTTTCTTTTCACAGAACTTGTTTCCCCCACATACATACTGGTGTAAGGGTAAAAACAAAATTATATTCTTTATGTCCGATGCAAAATTAACATTTATTAACAAGGATTAAGCAAGATATCTTCCTGAGTCCTGGGAGTAGCCATGGGTTGTTTCCACAGAACCTGGAGGTTCTACGGTTGCACTTTTTATTTGTATTTAGCAAAGGGCAAACAAGTGTTAATCATCAACATTGATTTATTTTCCCTTCAGTGGTCTGATTGCCGAGTTTGAGGCCATATCAGAGAGCGAACCAGTGCGTTTTGCTTCCGATTCAGAAGCCCCAGTGTTTACTGAGGAACTTACAGACCAGGTATGAAATTTGGGTTTATGGTATGAATACTTAAATTATGATCACTCATCTGAACTTTTTTTTCCTTTATTTTGTTAAGCCAGATCAGCAGCAAAACTTGCCCAGAAGTTTTCAGATGAAACACCTTACAAATGACTGGTTATTCAAATCCATCTAATCCTTATTACCATATGATACAAAATATATTTTCTGAAAAGCAAGATTACAATGAAAATTTTTATAATTTAACTACTTAAATGGTGGAAGTTTTATAATTAGAATGTGACACTCTGTTAAAACTAGCTCCTTGAAGTATAAGATTTTGCTTAACTTGGCAGCATTTTCTTTGAACATCAAAGCATTTAAATGAAGTCAAGTTCAACTCTTTAGTTTGTATTCTCTTAATGATAAGAAGACTGGAACAACCTGAAAGCATCTTACTTATGATTAATTTTCTAAAGGAAAAATACAAATGTTGCTTTGACAGGTTGTCGTTGAGGAAAGTGGGACCACGTTCCAGTGCGTCGCCACTGGAAAGCCCCTCCCTGACATCACGTGGTACTTTGAAGACAAACCCATCAAATCCTCCAAGTATTTCCAGATGAGCGAGGAGGATGAGGTCTGTAAACTCATCATTGCAGAGGCCTATACCGAAGATGCAGGAAGATACAGTTGCCATGCCAACAACGAGGCAGGGGAAGCGGTGACGTCGGCCATATTGGTGGTTCAAGGTAAATAAGTTATCTTGTATGTTGTAGAGTTAACAATTTTGTTTCAAACAATCAGTCAATGTAAAGGCACCTTACAAATTTTGAAAGTTTCCAAGAACTCTTGTTCTCTTCACTTTACCGTATGTGTGCTTTTTCAACAGAACCAGGGGCAGCTTCAGTGCCTGAGCCAAAGCTAGCTTCAGTTGCAGAACCAAAGTCAGCTTCGGTTCCTGAATCCGCTCCAGTTCTAAAACCAGTTCCAGTTCTACAAGCACCACCGGCCCCTGCAGCTACAGCTGTGCCTGTAAATCAACAAGCTCCCACATTTGAGAAGAAGATACAAGATTTTGAGACAAAAGCCAACAGTGAAGCCAAATTTGAGTGCACTCTGACAGGAACACCCACTCCTGATGCAAAATGGTATTTTTCTTTGGCTTTTTCATCAAATTCATTACAATTGGTAATCTCAAAATTGCAAAAAACACAACTTTTAAGCTGTTATAGGAAATGTTTTGAAGAACAGTCTGTGTCTTTTCAGTCTGTGTTTGGTTTTTTTTTAAACAGAAAGGGAATGAATTTTGTCAGGTTTGTCTCTTTCTGCAGTCTCGTAAACAGACACATTTCATTTAAAACAAGCAAAGCTATTTCACACTGCTGACATATTTTATTAAAGACAAGTGGATTTGTTTCCTTTTTGTAAAATTGAGGAAAAATTTGGTGTAGGAAGGCCTTTGAAGCATCATTTTCTTATCATTGGCTTTGAATAATTCTGAAGCGGGAAAATAAAGAGTCTTTCACGTTGATTTCCAAACCAGGTTCAAGAACGGCAAGCCATTGAAGGAGGGTATTCGTCACAAGATGTCCAAAGGAGCTGATGGGGTGTGTAAGCTCACCATCCCCAGGGCTCAGATGGAGGACTGTGGTGACTATGAGTGTAAAGCCAACAACGTCAACGGGAGCGCATCTTGTGCTGCTAAGCTTAATATTCTAAGTAAGTATCACCATGAGAGCAGGCCCAAAGTTCTGCTGGACACAGAAATTTGCTGAGAACAAAAATCAAAAATGCTTAACAGAACTTGCTTCGATTTCTAAAGCAGGACCACAGATTGGCCCATTACAGAAACTTGCTGAACACTAAAATATAACATGCTTAAAATAAATTGCTCTTACGTCGTAAATAGTTGAGATCCGCCAAATCACTGTTTCTTTATTTTGATTGCTGCAACTGAAATAATCACTGTGTAAATACTAGACAAAGCATGCATCAAATCGTTTTTGAAGAGTTCACTAATCTTCCCTTTACGCCACAAGCTCGTATGTCAAATTACGTTTTACAACGAACTTACTTTCCCCCCAAACAGCGTCTAAGAAGCTTCCTCTCCTGAGCAAGTTCCAGCAAGAAGGGCCGCCACCAGGTAAGGGACCTGGAGGCAAGAAAGCTCCCATCGGAACCAGAGTAGGTGGCAGCGTCTTCGCTAAAGCACAGAAGTTTGGCAAGTAATCTGAAGAAGAGATTCAAAGTTCAGAGGCTGGTGATTTCTTTAAAAACTGGATTATTTTTCTAAAAAGAAATCTTTAAGGTGGGTGATTATAGAATTTAATTTTGCAAAACATATTAGTTCAGGGGAAAGTGGGTTTGATTTGTTGGTTTTTGTTTAACCAACTTCTATTTCGATGTAACACTTTTTAAGGATTGAACTCACCAGCTTCTGTCTGAGTTTCCTGCCAGATACTTGAACCCAAACAATCTACCTACAAGTCAATGTTACAGACTATAACTTAACCAATGCAGTGGTTTATATCTGTATGTGACTGTCCAATCAATTATGTACTTCGTGAATTAATTTTCCGTACTTCCAAAGTGTCCTTAATCTAAAAGTGTATGTTTTTAAGATTAGATAAAATCTCGTAGAATGAAATTATTATTTAACTTTTTGATATATAAATGTTATTTATAAGAACAACTCGGGTAAAATGATTTGTACTTGACACAAGTGTTTTTAAAGAACGTGTACAATAGAACAAAAAGTATATGTGTTTTTTAAAATTCCAACAACTGGAAACCAAGATGTAAATAATTCTTAAGTCGACAAAGGTGTGCGAAGAGAAAGTTTATATTGTAAACCAATGTTAAACTAAAGACGTTCCCTGCACTAACGTGGATGTAAAATGTGCTCGGTGACGAATCACCGATGGAAAAATTTACGTCTGTACAATTTTGTTATGAAGCGGGGAACCCGATTTTGTAAAATTGATGACTTAAAAAAATTATGACAACGCAGCAATTCTGTGACCAAAGCATTGTTCCTGGTCACAAGAGTAACGCTGGCGTCTGTATTTTGATGACCAAGGAAATCCGCCGTAAGGTGAGATCCTAAAAGATCAGGTTCTCGTTCCAATAGGAACTCTGGAGAGCCTGATAAAGTGAAATGATAGTACTACTTGAGGAGGGGAGGGCATGTTCCCTCCACCCTCATTCGGATGACAGTGTCGAAGGAAGCAAAGCTTCACTTAAACATTCCGCTGTCGTCGACTAATTATAAACCAAGTGAAAAGACATTTTTGAATAGATGGCTTTTTAAATGAAACTTGACGCCCGAGGTGAAAGAAGAACCTCGGAAGACGTCAGGATGAAACTCTACCAACAACTAAGATAAGACGCAGAGGGTTGTGCTGCGTCAAAATATTTATAAAAAAAAGAGGAGGACCTTGAGAGCATATTGGAGGTCATTGTGGTGGTGCACCTTCATATTGGTTCTCGGTCCTTCCAAAAACGTTCTATTTATTTATTATTTATTTCATTCAGTTTGAGGAAAGTTTTCTTAATTGGATAATTCAAACACATTTTTTTATCTCAATTGATTTCTTGAAAGCAGTGGCCGGACAAAAACTGCTGCTTTTTATACACGCCCTCAATCATGAAACTCATAAAATGAAAACTTTCCTCGTATTCTTTATTTATTTTTGTGTTCATTATCACTTGATAATGATACTTATTTTTGTTCCACTTTTGTTCTCGTGTAACTGCTGTGATTTTAAGTAACTTAAAAAAACAATCCGACCCGGCCCTCCAGAAGTGTTGCAGTGTGACGTCACTATCTGATATGGATCACCTGGTTTCGTGGTGGTAATCACTTGATCCAGCAGAGCGACTCTCATTGGATAGTAGAATATAAGTGGGCGTGTCTACATCTTGAGCGGACGGGGTCCGGGTCTTTTGTTTTGCTTTGCTTTGTAGTTTTCCATCAGTAATTTACCATTAAAGCACAATTTAATGTTTCAGAAATGACCAGAATGTCATAGTAATTCTCACAGGAAATAACGAAAAACTTGTGACAAACATTTAAAACTGAGTAAAATTTAACCCAAATCATTGAACTACTTGGTTAAAAAAAGAACATGATGCGGATATACTTCACACTTATCAAGTTGCCTTCTTGCAAACCGGTAATTTACTCTTTAATTTGGTGTTTACAACATATTTTCAACCAAACAACATTCATATACAGGAGTTAAATCTTAAACCATGGGAACATTCTCAACTTCTCCGAACCTCAACCCTCCCGAACCTCAACCTCTTACCACAACCCTCCCGAGCCTCAGCCTCTAACCACAACCCTCCCTAACCCTCACTCTCCCTAACCCTCACTCGGCTCTGAAGGGAGTTATTTCATTCTGGTCAGTTCTTGAACTATATGTAACACTATAATACACGAAGACCCTGATCGATTACTTTGCACTCTGCACAGCAGGCCTATACTACACCGTGATGAGCATTTCCTGTAGTTGTTACTCAGAAGAAAAAACACTTTAAATTTAAAGCTTTTATGTACGGATTGAATTGTTGACAACCGAACTGTTTTTAAAAACTCCCTATGTTACTGGTTGTTTGTTGTAGTTTTTCATTGTCCTGAAATGTTAAGCTACAAGTTTTTTTAGCGATTTATTGTGTTTAGAATTAACTTTGTATTTATTTATTTATTTTATAAACTAAAGACATTACTGGAATCAGGGTCTAACTATAGTGCAGTTAAGTAGAAGTTTGAGTTCAAGCATTGCACAGAGACTTTTATCTTATTCGATTTATTCATCTATTTTTCTCGCAGTCGTTTTCTCGTAGTAATGTTTCATGCCCCATAGTGCTATATTTGTCAATTAAACGTGCAATGCTCCGAAAAACAATTGCGCAATTTTGTTCCGTTTGTTTTTTTGCTTTTGTTTTCCTCCCCGTAGAATAGTTTCGCGTGATTTCCTTCCATGGAAATTGGAGAGAAAAAATGTGCTATCGGGTTTGTACCATCTTGGATGGTCAACCTTATTGTTGGAATTTTTCATTTATTTAAGTCAGAACCGACAATTCTGTTGGAAATCTCCTGCCAGAAACTTCGTAGCTCTAAAGCCCGGTTCATAGGCCCTACTTCCTGCAAATGTTTCGTGCGAAGGGAACTTGACGGGTAGCTCTGCACTTTGCTGCGAATTTTTCGCAAGTGTTCAAAATTGTTCGCTGCGAACTTGTGACGTCAAATTCGCTTCGCGTTCGTTTCGCATTCGCTTTCCAAGGAAGTAGGAAACGAGCTTTATGATAATATGCGAAAGGGTGGCCTTATTTAAGTGTCCGGCCCAATCGACTTCGGCAAGCCTGGCGCCAAGTTGTTGGCTGTTGCAACAGCAATGTTGAAGGTTGAAGAAGAGGAAGTCTCTATAGCAGAGTGATTTGACCCTTGAAAAAAGGTAGGAATCTGATTCTGGTTCTGCCATGAGTCATGCCGATATGGACTGGTAGCGTAAGTTGAGGGGTCAAGGGGTCGATGGGATTTTAGAACATCCCTGTCTAGCGATACGGTATATGCAAAACGACGATTCGATCTTTCCCAACGGCCTCATTATGGGCGAAATGGGCAAAATATGGGCAAAATATTACAGCCTTGACTGAGTTGATTCGTAGTAGCAGCGACGCGATTCAACAAATTATACGTAAAGGGTCAGCTTGAAGCATACTGCAATGACATTTGAAAAGGGTTATTGTTCATCGAAGGTGAACTTTGTGTAAACATGTGCACACCTAGCCCTGGTAGGAGGTTAGTGTCTGTTGCACTACACTATTATATAGGTTTTTGCAATGGTACGGAACCTTTCTTCCCTCGACTCTGTCACGTTGTGTGCAACCATGGTGCAACCAACCGGATGGGTCCAACCTGGGCTAGTGCACACCATGAGCAAACTGACAATCGTAGGCCATGCGTAGGCTAATGTGGTTCAAAGGAGCAAAAGATGCAAGGTACAGTGTGAATGGTACGTGCAACAGTAAATTTGTGGCTGGTTAGGTATTCCTACCTCTGGAGCGTTTACAACAGAGTTTCCATCGCCATATTTTCTTCGCTCTTCTGAACACAATATGACATCGAATCCGGTACTTGTTGGTGTTACAAGAGACGATTCTGCTCGGTGGTACCGAGTGAGTGTAAACAACGGGTACGAAGGCAGATACCCGTATGTTTGGCTGAGGGATAATTGCCGCTGCTCGCAGTGTTACCAACCATCCTCATTGCAAAGGTCTTCCCGATTGGCCGACTTGGATCCAGAAGTGATACCTTCCACCGAGGAACTCGTCGACGACGGCAGGGTACTGAAGGTGATTTGGCCCGACAAGCACCAAAGCTACTTCGATGCCAGATGGCTCAATCGTCAGCGATTCTCGGAGTCGGAGAAGGACGTTGTGTGTACCCCGAGCTGCGAACATGGGGAAGGGAGTTAAATGGAAACATACCCACCTTTGAATTCAAGACATTGCTACAGGAAGACGAGGAGCTATACAAATGGCTCAATGCCTTGTCCACTTTGGGTCTGGCAATCGTGATCAATGCGCCGACAGAGAGGGGGGCTATCCGTAAGCTGGCCCAACATGTTGCCTTCCTAAAGAGGACGGTGTTTGGGTAAGTTTTATTTTATACAGTTTTTGCTTGTGCCATGTAGCTCTGCATACACGCACTGTACATCAGAGATTGTTAATCCCCGTCACATCTTACCATTCTGGGAGAACAAGGCCCTAGATTCTTCATCCCACTGTCTGGGTGATTGTCACTTCCATTTCGAGAGACCCTCGATCCAGTGACCAGCATGGTACTCAATTCAAGATCACAGATCATCTCTGCCGTTGGCATGCCATTTCGAGGGCTTCCCGTTTGCCCTTTCCAAATGGAAACCCTGGGTTTTAAACGCAGCATCCTCGTTGGGACCTTAGAAACTACCATACCCCTTCCCATTTTGAGACCCCTCTGTATCCTAAAAACACGTCTTCCATCCACCGAGACTGATGACAACCTGGTATACTTTTCCTTACAGCGAGGAGTACCAGCTAGTGAGTAAACACGATGCGAGTAATCTCGCCTACACGACAAATTCACTCGGTTTTCACAACGACCTTCCGTACTACAACTACACGCCTGGCGTAAGTATAGTGTGACTTCAGATGAATAATGAATTAATGATGGCTCGAAAATGAACGTTCCAATGTAGTAGAATTAATTCTGTGTGACTTTTATTCCGGTTGGTGACATTTAAAGGGGCTGTGTCGTCAAGATCACATGGAATTATGAACTCTCACCCAGTTACTGCCCGAGTGCGCACTCCCTTCGTTGTATCTGGAAAGCGCGCCTGTGCGTGCTGTACTGTGTGAGGGTTCATAATTCCATGTAGGCTCAACATTCAGCTGGCCACATGCCTCCAGGAACATGAACTAGAGTCAGGTTGGCTCGGTGGTTTTTTCCCTGCCTTTCACCTCTGTGAACCCTGGTTCTATTCCCGGACTGGATTCTTGCATGTGGACTGGGTTTCCAGTCTCTACATGACTGTGTGGGTTTTCCCCTGTATGGGTTTTCGTTCCACGTCTAAAACTTTAAATTCTTCATAGCCTCGAAAAAAGAAAAAAAAAATGGAAAAACAAATTGCCCACAATGGGCACAAATTCCTACGGGTAAAGTACGTGCAGATGGATGTCCCCATACAAAATGTTGGTGTATGTACTGGTGATGGTTCAGCGCCATTTTCCCAATGGTCCCAAAAGCTTTTTTTTCTGGCCCTGTCCCAATGGTTGTGTACGCCCTCTAGCTCTATACAACTCAATGATAGGGCCTTTATATACTACTTTGTGACAGTTCTTTATAAAATCAGCCACTTTTTGTTTGGGTGTCATAGATTCAACTGCTACACTGCATCGAGCAGGCAGATTTAAGCGGAGGCGAGAATCAGTTTGTAGATGGTCTGAACGTATCCGAACAAATCCGAAGGGAATTCCCAGATGCCTATCAACTCTTACGGACCCAGGAACTTGATTTCAGCCACGCCGGCACCGAAGACCGACCGTATCATTTGAAATACAGGCGACCTATGATTCAGTGAGTAGAACACTTTGATAGTGCATCAGTGCAAATTCATGTGCACAGTCCTTTTGGTTTTCAGGTAAATTGCAACTTTCCCATTTGTCGATCCGGTACAGTTTGCAGACAGAACTCGGTCCCTGCACCTGAACCGAAACTAATGGGATGGGCTGACGTATACACATGCTCATTGGACCATTTCCCCTGACCTACTATTTCACCTCTTCCTGTTTACGAACAATTCAATTTAATGAATAATACTGTAGCTCTATGGCGTAAACTCCTTTTGAAATAATTATTGTAATTCTTATGAAAACAGGGCCGGCTCAATTGCAATATTAATAATTTACCTGAATAGTTTCATTCGTCTTGCAACTAGTTTAAATATCAATCCAAACCCAATCTTGTGGTAAAACCAGGTTTTCACAATTTACGTCACTCAGTGTCTTAAATTATCGTAGGAAAATGTTATGTGTGTGTCTGATGGTTGGTAAAATTGTCGATCAATGTGTTTTTACAGGTACAAGAAGACCGGAGAATTTCAAGGTGTTGCGTACAATGACATTGCGAGGGCGCCCTATATGAATCTCCCTGTAGAGCGGATCACGGAATTGTACAGGGCATTGGCAGTTTTTAATAAAGTGATGTATCGTCCAGAGAATGTGGTTCAACATCGACTCGCAGCGGGTAAAGTTATCATTTGAAGTTCACAGCATTTTAGAGAAATATATCCATTATTAAAATTTCAAATTGAAATTTGTGACCAGCATATGGGTATGATCAGTTGAAATGTTAGAGGGGGTAAAAAAAGAAAAACACGAGCATTGGCAAGTTCAACAGCAATCAAGGAATTTCACGTGTAAATTCTTGAATATTGATATTTGCAATGACAACTTTGTACATTATCATGCTCAGCGTTAACTGCTAAGCACTGAAGCTGTATTATATATACGTGGACAATGAAAATGAAGTCCTCAACATGAGAGGTTATAGTCAGGGTAACAAAATATCTCAATCGAGATACGTTTTTTATACCGTGCCCAAGACGGGGCAGAGGGTATTCCCCAATGTTCCAATACTTAAACCCGCTGTTTTCCTCATGTACAGAAGTATCCCCCCCCCCCCGCTGAAATCCTCTAAGAATTCTTGAGATTCCATGCACATAATGACGATACAATATGGGATACACCATGCCTCATATTGAGCACCAATTGACGTCGCTTGCTGTTAATGTTGGCCAAAGGTTTTCTGTGAATAGTACTTTTATTTTGGACGGAGAGCTCTAATCGGGATAAAACCTTGGGGTAGACCAAATGACCAAACTGTAGACCTAAAGTACAGAGCTTGAAAACAACAATTTTTGTGCAACTTCATCCTCTTTTTCGGTAAGTAGTAACTGGTTTCTTTCTTTTCTGTGTTAGGTGAAATTGCCACCTTCAACTGTATGCGACTTTTTCATGATCGAAGAGCGTATGCTGTTACGAAGGCAGGGTGCCGCCATCTTGAAGGTGGCTACATGGATTGGGATGAGGTACAATCGCGCATGCGCATTCTGCGAGAGAACCTTCACGGTGGAAAATAATAATCTCTGAACTTCTGTCTGATTCAGTGTTTTATTAACATCTCTATAAGTCCGTCTCTACCTTTACCTTTGTCAAGTGGCGCGTCTTTGATGAATTTCAACCCTTAATGTGCAAGAATTTCCAAAATAAGAGCATTTTCCATGATGCTCCAATGCATCATGGACGTATTCTTAAGAATAAAACTGTTCGTACGTTAGTGTAGATCTGTTATTCTCTTGACCTCTCTTGACCTTATGAGTTTGGGTCATTGGCTGAAATTGTTTGCATTTTTCACATGTTTTCATACTTTCGTATTTCACTTTGGAACTCAACATGACCTTGTTATCAAGTGTACTTGGATAAAAAAACGTAAACTTAATTAAAAGTCTATAAACATTTCATTTTGGTTAAAATGTAGTTTAGAAAAGCTGTTAATTTTTTCTATCAATATTAACATTTTATCTAAGGATGGTAAATAAAGAAATTACACTAAAGCAGATTATACTTGAATGTCAAATTTTGTGAAACCAACCAATTTAATGCTACTGTGGTAAAGGTGAGCTATTTTTCCGCGTATATCATTCCGCTCTAAAACAGGAAAATGCATGTTGAATATGTAGTTTTAGTAAAGTTATTATATATTTTTTTCTTTTAACTTTAAATAGCTTTTGATGAAACATTTTTAGTAAGGTGTTTTATTTAGCAGGATGGTAAATAAAGCAAACTATGGGTCTATGGTTTCACCCAGATAAATAATATGTTTATGCGTATAATTGTCTCTAGAGGGCGCTTTATAGATAGCCATCTACAGGGTACACTACACTAAATAGGCAAAAATTCATGCGCCAGACTGATTATCATATATTGTATGCTCTAAAATTATTTTGAATAATAACGTTTTGGGGTCAAGCAACTTACAGATTGTGTAACTACGACAATTTATCACAACCTGGGGGTTCTGTGCTTCAACTTTTGAGGAGACTTGACAAAATGTAGACTTTAAAGTTGGTCCTATTTGGCTTGGAAGTGGAGAAGTGCTTCATGAAAACTGGCAGCAAGTCGGTTTGGGAAAAAACTCATTTTCGGGGGTGTTTTTTCTGGGGTAATAAGCAAAAATTCCACACGACTGACCTAACAAAAGAATTTTAAAAAGGCTGAAGTTTAGAATTCCAACAGTTCTATTTGATTGCTTTTAAGTATTCTTTATTATTATTTATATTTAGCAATTAGCATTGGTTGCTATTGGAGTTTATTTATTGTGGTGCATCCCTAACGCAAAATCGTTCCGCTTTTATCAAACGGTGGTTTGGGTACAGGATCATGTGGAGCTCTATATGGGGAATGCGTGCACATAATGGAACACCCCCCCCCCCCCCGTTCTATCTTCATTGTGCGCTTGGAATCTCAGGAATTCTTTATAGATAATTTTGGGGGTAGGGATACTTCTGATGTACAAGACGAAAATGGTGCGTTACGGTTAAAGTATGGCAACATTTGGGGTAGTGTCCCCATATCGAGCATGGTCTTGGACCCAAGACCGTCACATTTATTCTGTGGACTAATTTCCAACTGCAGAGGAAGGTGTGATGCATGAACCGTGTTACCGTTGCAAAATCTTGCGCCTTGTCTGAAGGCTAATACTCGGTCACTGAACGCGCGATCCTTGATGCTGCGCTGTCAAGTCACACTGACGACGGCCGCGCCTCATACCCCGCTGGCTACGTGGAAGACAACACAGACTGGGAATCAGCCCCAAGGCGCAGATTAAAAGTTCATGTTTCCAGTCCCGCTGTACGGAATGGATTTAGGTAATGGAGCGAACGAAGAACGATGTATGTATATGGCTCTATGGCGATACTTTCACCAATTGTTAAAAACTCATTATGTCAAGAACAGAGTCCGATCAAATGATGTCGTTGATGAAATAAGAATGGGCAAAAGGGAAAATATACACTTGGGCATAACAGAGGTAGGAATGATATAATCCGGCAATAGAGGTAGGGCTGTATTCCTGATCGATATCTCTATTAGTAAAATATGTTTAATTAAGAGCCTGCGTACGGTACGGTGTTTGTTGAAACGAGCATTGCTTTGAAAGAAACGCACCGGACAGCAATATATGATTGACCCTCTGATATCAGAATCAACGTATTACTATTTAATTGGTCTGTGAATGCCATTTAAACAGTATGCAAATCAACAAGTAATCGAAAATACAAACAGCTGGAGTAAATAGAATACAATAACTTCAGGTAGAAGTTGTGATCACCCAAAAGAAAGTACAATTCCGGGAAAAGGCGATGAAATGGGTTGAGAAGCGGGGCAAGTTGGAGAGATGAACTGGGTCAAATCTATCAAAGCGGACCTGGTGACTGGTGCGTCTGTATCAACGGGGCACGTGGTAAAAGGATGCAAGAAGAGTTTAGGAACCACTTTTTAGGGGAAAAGTCGGCGCGATCCTAATAAATCTAGGCAAAGTGTACAACGGGACACTTCCGAAAAGACTCCTTGTCGGTTGTTTCGCTGCTGAGGAGTCAGGAGCGAGACATGGGTTTAAAAAAAACCTTGTCACGCACTCGGACGAAACATTAAACTATTTGATTGTCAAAGTCTTGAAATAATGATGCCGTGGTTGAGTATAGACCAATCAGGTAAAGACTAGTTGCCTTAGATATTAAGATCCGTCTGGTCAGCAAAAGATGACCAAATGTGGGGAAAAGATTGCCTGAGAAAGAAACTGCTGAGATTTCAAAATAGGAAACAGGAGACTTACATAATGCCCCTGAGGGTAGCAAAAATGTGATGTGTGGTCAGCACAATATCGTTTGAACGGCGATTCTTCCCTTCCTCAATAGTGTGGTTTTATCATAGATAGGGACTAAGGGATAAATTATTCATCTTGCATCCTCATACACATGTGCAATGCCTAAAAAGTGAAAGTTTATACGAAGAAATCGCGTCAGGCTACCTTAAATGGGTTATAATGCAATATATAACAGGGTCCGACATATTTTTTATCAGTTTTTATACCTAGTAGATAGATCGATATCTCTTTTAGCAATACATATACATTTTATTTATCTGTATTTGTACCAAATAGATAGATCTAAGGTTAGCAGTAAAGATCTTTAGTGCTAACACTGGTATAAGCTATCCCTAAAACCCGCTATGAATAAATAAGTTACGTCTATTAGGTTTCACAGTGCAGACATTTTTGTTCACAATAAAGTTGAATAATGCTTAGAGTGTATGCTCTCGTAAAAGGGATATCGATGCTAAAATGAGGAGTATGTGTCGTAGAAATGAACCGCGGTTTTTTAAACGGCTTGGTGCGAATGCTATAATCTGGTGAAATTTAACAAAGACCCTCGATTAGGGTACACTGTTAGCTCGATTGGTCCATCTCCTCCAAGTGAAAGTGTTGAAACAACGCTATCGTATACAGATGATTGCGATACACAACTCCCCAAATCCGAGAAGAAAAAGTTATATGCCGACTAGACCCATGAATTCAGAAACGCTAAATAACCCAAACACGCCATTTGAAGTCTCCCATTCCAATCCGAAAATATCTAACGAAGTGCAACCAAAATATACTTTGTGGAAGACAATCTAGGCCTACTTTGCTATTCAAAACGATTATATTTATTTTTAATCAGTTGACGTATAAAAATATGTACGTCACCGCCAGGAGCAATTCATATTTCATTCTTCAGACCCAGCGGAGCTTGAGTACAGGAAATTGTCTTTTTTTTTGCCGATCATAAATCAAGTAGGACATATCCCAGCTATATTTGGTGCATGCTGAATAGTGTAAGAATGCAGTTGTTTACATGTGAAGTAATATTGGTGTTCTTCTTAAACAGGGAAAAAGACTAGTTGTTCAGTGGTGCACTTGTGACGTGAGTACCAGTGAGGTAGCATTTCAATTATTTATCAAAATATTATGAAGTTGACATAAAACATTAAAACCCAAACATATTGGCAGACCTTTTCAGGCTCACATTGCTTGCAGTTTCTTTTAGGTTTTCTATAATTTTTTAATGCGTATTTTCACAAACCTGCTCTTACTAAACCCGTACCAAAATTAAATGCAAGGCTAATTTAATAAAACCAAAAACGAAACAATGCAGAACAAACAAACAAACAAACACCCCCAACATCCCAACAAACAAACAAAACAAAACGTGGTTTTACCCCCCCCCCGCCTTAGAATGGATTATCCTCCGCTGATAAAAAAAACATCTCTCTTTGTGTACAGGCAAAGTTATACAGAAGAATGAACCATACTTTGGGAGGGGTGACCTAGTACAACCATAGGCATAGAAAGGGTCAAATAATGGACAAAGGGTGTAAAATGTAAAAAATGCAGTTGGAGGCAACACTATACTTGCAACTGTCAATTGCTATTCATCCAGTTGTGTTATGGTTTGGTTTGCACGCATGAATGGCTCATTGTCTGGTGTGTGGGTTGACCCCAGTGGTTGACCTCAAATCCATGCCAAACATTCAAGAGTGTTATTTTCCTTGCAGAACCAACTGGAGCTGACTGAATCCCATGGGTGAGTACATTTTCCCCTTTATTTGTCCAATTAATGGAGGTTCCATAAACAAACAGTTTCACTTCATTCACAACCGGTGGCAACTGGTGATATTTCTGTGGATGAAAAGTCACTAAGGAATTCGGAGAGTGTGTCATAACATTGTCATAGCTGTGGTGGGACTTTGCACGTGTGTGCTACTATTGCCGTTGCACTGGCAGTCCTGCATGAGTTCGTGATTTGTGTGTGGCGAGTGTCGGGCCTACAGCCAGACATTCTGATATCACTCTGAAACCCACACTTGCAATATTATCGTCTAAGTACACAGTACATCATGGAGAATAATATAGATACAGCTAAGGGTTTGTCAATAAAAAATTGTCAGTGAATCAATTTCACCCCTTTTGGGTGCACTTTGACGTGTAGTAAAAAATCAGGCATCGTACAATAGTTTGACCGGTCTATGTGGAAATATGAAGATGCAGTAAACACGAAATATTGTGAAAGTTACGGGTCACTTACTGTAAGGTTGTACCGGAGAATCTTCATGAACTCGGCGTTAGAAATGGCAATTTTAAGAAAGGACTGCTTTGACGTGCCCGGTGGAATATAACTTGAGGATTGTCCGCCGTAGATACAAGACTTACTGGAATTTCTATACACTCAGCTAGCTAATATGTACAGTGATGATGATTTTTATTTTGACGACGAAGAAGAAGGTAAGGCGACGTTGATAAGCAAGTTAGGGATTACAGAAAATTCTCAATGGTATATTAAAAAAAATTAAAAATAAATAAATAAATATACATATTTGTCAATTATTCTAGAACGAAATCGCTATGTTTTTATTATTTTATTTATATTTGTTTATATAACAACTTTCAAGAGAAATTATTGTCATCTTAACACCGTTATTATCCCCTATACAGAGTTCATAGTTTCCAGAGGTAGCTTTTTACTTAGAATGAGCAAATATAACCATGGACACAAAAATTGACCATGCACCTTCAAACAAGCACAGGATTTGTTATTTAGTGAAAAAGAACCCCTGAAACAAATACTTTAAATTAATTGACCTTAATTTTGTCTACAGGTTAGTGCTGACATTTACGTGAACACTTCTTTTGAATTTGCTTTAAATCACACTATTGTTGTGAACAACTAGGCCTGTCACTATGTTACTAATACTATGTCGATATCTGTTAGAATTACAATGACATTGTTAACATGTTTTACTGTGAGTCGAATGTTTTGACATCAGAAGGTAGTTTAACTGGAGAATGAAACTTTCCAGCTAATATTTTTGAAGGCCAAAACCTTCCACTGAATGGTTGTGTACGGAGTCCTTGGGAAAGGTTAATAATAAGCCCAGACCTGATGTCCAGTCACGATTCAAGAAAATATAGCACCAATTCATCTCAAGAACTTGTTCATGCTGAGCCATGCAACATCTCAAGGTTCACCCTTTTCTTCAGCTATCTCTCCAGCAGAGAGGAGTTGAACGTAAACTTGACTCCAAAACCTCAAAACCTCATCAATTCCAGCTAACTTCAAAACTTAAAATCAGTATTTCGTAAACTAATTACAGTGAAGAATGTTGAATGAACCAACAATAAACAGAGTTAATGAACGTGTTAATGAAAAGTTAGCTTTCACGAAAATCAAATTGACTTAAGAAGCTTGATTAAGAATGGGGGATTTAAGGTGAACATTCCAGTTGATTTCCAAGAGACGAAACAAAGAAACAGAGCCTGGTTTTAATGTCAGATGTTTTTTGCCCACTTTTTGTTATTGTTCTACCAAAAGTAGTTTGTTTACTTTCGCAAATCCAGCTTTCAGTTTGGTTCTATACATTACAATGCCAGACGTAATAACCTGTAGTGATGTAATAATGGTTCATTCATTGGTGACAGCTCATACACGCACAGTCGTCAGTCTAATCAGTGATCCATTTTGGAATAAAACCTTATGTTAAATTGTCGTGATAATGGTCGACCCGAGACAAACAATCTTTGGTAACCTGTGACATGGTTAACCAGACAGTCACGCATTTGTGCCTAATGCTACAACGAAACCCTGATTGGAAAACATAACGGCTTGCCTTGTTCAGTGACGATACAATTAGACTGACGAGTATTATTAGTTGAGTATTCCTCAATATGACATGAGCGTGGGATATCGTGTCCTGGTGATTGTTTTGATAGTACCAGAACAACTATTTTTCTACATAATAGCTCAAGGTTTGCTCTACCAACACTAAGCCGTTGTGATAGGCTATCTAAGGACAGGCAAATACCTTTAAAGGGAATGTATAACGTTTGGCAATCACTCTAAAAAATAAGTTACAATAAAAACTTATTTGGTTAGAAGTACAACGGCTTTCGATAGCATAAAGCATTTTTAGAATTATTTCAATTCGAATCTGAAAAACGTTTTTCAGGATTGTTTTTCCTGGTGGACGTGGGCAAAAACCTGTAACGTGCACTCTCGAGTGTCAACTTTTTCTCTCGTTTATAATGTACTCTCTCCCGGTTTTTCGGCGATATATCTTAAAAACGCGACCACCTTTTGAAATGAAATTCGTTTAGGTTAGTTTTATATCTTCACTTGTATATATGATTAAAACAATCGAACTGTTTCAAAAACCAAAGGTATACTTTGCCTTAAAAGGGGTTTAACATTAAAGGGAAAGTACAAGAGTAAACTTTTTCTGTAAATACCTCATGCAACCGATCCACGAAAATTTCATTAAAATTTGGCGGAAAATCAATAAAACGGTGTATGTTTTGTTACGGAATTTGTTCACGTTTATATCGGGCTTGTTTCGTTCGGGACGATCAAAACAAGCTCAGTGTGATTTTGTGGGTCTTCAGCTTTCTGGTCTTTGACAGTATTTCGGAAGGACATAATTCTGTGTAGGATTATGCCTATTGGTATGGAATTTACACAGGTGAGCTTTTAGAGTCGGTCTATTAACAAACAAACAAAATAAAAAAATTGAACACATCTCGATATTACAAACTCTGTCCGTGGCCAGCATTAGTAACTGTCAAAAAATGACCAGTATCTGCACTTTGTGTGGCCCAACTACATAGGCTTATGAAATAACAAACATGTGAAAGTTTGGAACCCGCACTTTGTGACCCAACCATGAAATAACAAACCTGTGAAAGTTTGGGCTCAATCTGTCATCGGAGTCACGAGGAAATAGTGAAAAGAAAAAACCCGGTTACTGTTTATCAAATGTATTAGTTTCTGTCACTAAGCTATAGCATTTTAGGCACAAAAAGAGTCGAGGAAGTTTTCCTCTTTGACCATCTTTGTACCAATTGGTTGCGTGTAAATCTGTGAACTGTACATGTATATTTGAAATCTATACCAATGTTAGGCCTAGCAACCATGTGTAAATCTCTTTGGAAAGAGTGTTGGCTCTGAAAAGAGCCATTGTGTAGCACTGATCCTGCATGCTTGTCTCCAGGAGAAATACAGTACTTTTTAAATATTATGCACACCCTGTAAATTAAATCGGAAAATTTACAACATTCTAATTTCTTGGGATCAATCAGTAAAGTAGCATAGTAGTAGTGCATGTAAATGTGAATAATCATGATCAATAAATACAACATTTCTATAAATGCCTATTATCTTTATTGAAAACCAGTGTAATTTTTGAAGACGATATAGTAGCTCATATGACATTTCCAATGAAACTATAATCAACAAATCTTAGGCATTGGCCCCAGTTCCTTCTCAAACTGCTCTAAGTAGAATACTTTCATTGAGTGCAGTTTATGCAATGACTGAATCGAAATACGTTTTATGAGGAAATAAGATTATTGTTAAAACATCCGGGATCATATTTTGATATTGTGCAAAATGTTTCAGCCAGAATATCCTTCTGTCGCACCATAGTGCTCTTGGTGACTGGTATTGAAAACAACGAACATGGGAATGTGCATTTCCCGCCTCGAAATAAACGAGGATGATTTTATTTTAATTTTATTGTGTGTGTGTGGGAGGGGGGGAGGGCTTCAGAGTTGTTGTTTTCTATAGATTTTGATAAATGTTATTTCATATGGAAATATTTCTCAACAAGAACGATACTGACATGAACTATATATATATATTTTTTTAAGTGGAGATTCAGGTTGAAATAAAAACTTTTTAGAATCCTGCTTAAAAATCCTATATGTTTACTTCAATGCAAATAAATTGTTTTTTAATCAGCACACCGTACAAATATTTTGCTTTCCCCAAAAACCATTGGTATATTAACCCTTTGACAAATATATACAAGCTGAAAGTACACGTAAGATGTTGACCTATCATGAGTTGACGATAAAGGAATTAGTCGAGCGTAAATTGCATTAAAATACACCTTTGAAGTTCATCTAATAAATATACCGTAACTTTGTAAACATTGATTGAGTGGTTTGACGCTCCTTTCATGAAATAGCCCATCATTTATATCATTCAGCATTACAATAGACCAAGAAACTATTTGGGGGAAATATAGAATTTAGCCATACACTTTATTCTATATACAAAAACACAAATATTCAGGACAACCCTAGAAAGGTTAGCAGCGCTAAAGTCCGTGTCACACGTAATTTTTCCAACATTTAAACTTGTAAAACACGGTGGAAATGCATTGAACCCTTAAAAAAACCTTAAGTTTCTATGGAATCAAGTATTTCGTAGATATTTGGTGAAAGCTCGTTGGCTGGTATATTAATTGAAAATGAATGGATGGAAACATATTTACTCCTCAAAAAACTAAAAAACAAAGATGTATCCAATAATAACACCCTTGCGTTTGTCGTTATTGAGACCACTACCAATTATATAGCATGATAGCGTGACGAAACCCAACCGATAAGTCATAACTGCACTTGAATGTACATTTTTTTTCAGAGACAGTTCGTCCTTTGTGTGAAAAGTCTTATCTTTGAATTATTGTTCGCTGTCAAAATAGAAACAAGTCACCCTTTTGTTGGATAGCTATTCGAAACCATTACAGTCATAATGTATAGGGCCTGTGTTTTTATAAAAAGGAACTAAGGTGTAATTCTGCGTTTGCACAGTAATATCCCCTGAAGGTCTACATACCGATTGTATAAAGTCGTAGGCCTGCAGGGGAAAGCACATATGGTGCACTAGACTTTGACATTAACATCTCAATCGGTCAGAAGGCATTTTAAGCACCAGTGTCTTATAATTTAAAGTACATGTATGTAGCCGGTACACCAGCAATAAGAATGTGGTCCACACGTGTGTGGCGTGTGACATATTTCAAATCGTATGGAGTCTGCGGCACTTCCTTTTCAAACAGTTGGATGGATTCGTGGTATGGATAACAATGGGTTCTGGAAAACATTCTCAGAAGAAAAAAAATAAATTGTCAGGAATCTTGAAAATGCATTGTGGTACCCGGATATCATTATTTCGAATCTTTCCCAATTTCGATTGAATAAAACTGTCCAAGATACCATTGCAAGTGCAGACCCATTTCATTTGACGTCATTGGTAAAATACTACATCTCGGTCACATCAAACTAATATGTTCATCATATCTCGTCACAATGTTGACGTCACAATACATTTATTATTAAAACCATAAAACATACTTGACACTTATTTACAAAGACCCTCTTTAAAAGCAAAGATAAAATCTAAGGACAAATAGTACATAAACAACAACCACGTGTGAGGTTTACTGCACCCTTTGGCAAAATGGCCTCATGTCTAGTAGTCCCACGTTGTGTGGTGTACAGGTGTGAGTCGCCAGTCTCACCATGGGCCGACAAATCAAGGCAACTGCATACAAGCACGAACTCAATACTTTTGAATAGGTTTAGCCAAAAGAAAAGTCCTCTAAATGCCGCCATTGAGAATCAGCTCCACAAAACCTTTGGAGAATAAAAGGAAGCTGAAAGAAAACTTAATCTACCAATGTATCATTTTGGGAGCGGTAGTGTGGCAACCGCAGGGTGCTCCCTGGTCCACTTATGTCCAAGGTGAACTTTGTATTCTGTGGAATGAAGACATTGTATCTGGGTCGAGCTATGTATATGATGGCGGTGGCAAAACATTGTCAAAATAAGTAGAATCAAGACAGGTTATTGCTTTACGGGAATTGCATTGCCCACATTTTGAAGAAAAAAAAACCCCACCCCCCAAAAAAAAACAAAAAAAAAACAACAACAACAACCTAATTTATAGTTCCAGACAACGTCTTTTATAATATCTTGGATCTCACAAGCCTTCTCCATCTGATAACACGTCTTTACAAGACATGTTTGTAGGTTGGTGGACGTAATCACAAAAGGGTGTTTGCTTTTTATGTGCCATTACAATTTACTCACGTTCTTCGCAATAACCTTGACAATAATTATTTACGGAGGCAAAATCCAGTCACTCCAATTTGCAAATTGGCACATAATTAAGAACAGTACCTACGAATGGACGTAATTAGTTACGGTTTGATAAATGCATTTAGGCTAGAATTTGTACTCAGTTCAGGCGTTGACGGTGTTACATTTGTATTGACTGTAACCAATAGATCAGGTATAAGATTCGACATGAACACCCTCAGTACGTACGGACGGACGTAATTCGTTACGTTTTGATAAATGTATTTGGGTTAGATTTTGCGTTGACGGTTTTACGTTTGCATTGATTGTAATAATCAGGTATATGAGTCGACAACTACAGGCTTTAAAACTAGCAGGTTAAAAAAAAACTCCTTCCCACCATGTGCTATTCATAATTCTTTATTAGAGTAGTTTTATCAGATAACTTTTTTAACGATAGACTCGTCTTGTTTTTGTGACTTTCTCTTTTACTTTTGTAGAAAATAATTTTCTAAACTGTGATTTACTTTTTGAAGGTTTAGGCGTAAATTTGTTGCTGTTTTATGGATATCAAAATGTCATGTGTTTCAAGATGAATAAATGAATTGAATCGAATGGAATTGAGCAGCAGTTAATTTATCAGTGCGGTGAATTCCGTTAAAACGAATCCGTAAATTAGCATCGTGAAACTGAAACTTCCGTCGTGCACGGAATTTCGTTTAGACCTAGACATTGTTATATTTGCCAAAATACCACTATATTAATTTGTGCAAAAACAACAGCCTATCTGACTAGTGATTGTTACGTTTTATCTCAAACTTTCGATAAGTTTACATTTCCAACGCACTGTAGCATTCTATAGTAGTGTTGTATTAATTTGTAGTGTGTGTCGGCCGCAAGCCTGACTCTCCACTTTAGGCTGATGTGAGCCAATAATCATCAAGTTAAACGAGCTGGTTTATGGAAGAAATTTACATTCAGTTTCTGTGATTCGTTAAAACAAAAAGCAAATAATATGACTAGCGAGGGTTTTCGACCAACCAGACATGGGGGTGGGGGAAAGCGGAGGTAAAGACATAATCTAAGGGGGCTATGTAATGTATTGAATCATTCATTTGTGCATTTTTTCGGTATCATTTGGGTCAAGGGTTCTGAGTGAGGAGGTTGCCGCCCGGGCACCCTCTTGTTACGTTGTAGACTGTCATTCTAAGTAAAGTAATAAATGTTACCACTGTCCTTTAAACGTTATTCAAAATGGCGAGACGTGCAGACGAGTGACCATTAAGTTACCTACAAATAAACACACTTCAACCTTGAGGACTAATTATTTATTTTCCTCTTTGACACCCCGCCTGGCTCGCTGAAATTTAGAGCATAAATAGTCCATTATCCGAGCAGTCATGTCACACCAGCCTTCACCGCGACCCCTACATAGCCTCTTCCGTCACTCAGACCGAACAATACCGCTGAGGTAACCGTAGCCAGTCCCCTCTTGAGTCCGCTCAGTCTTCGAGGAAACGTAACCCGCGGTATGTGGCCGCGTTTGCTGAAAATAGCGTATGGTTTGCATGAACTGTGGACGAAAATAACTCCACAAGGTGGGAGAAAGAGCGTGATATTAAAACATGTCGTTGTACTGTTCGTTTTAAGTATAGTTATGATCTTAAACAATTAAAAAGTATGTAGGCCTACACCACCTCCTATGGTCACACTGGGAGGGAGGATTTTTTTCCTCCATTGTCCACGGCATCCTACATCTGTCTGAGACGAAAATTAGCCATACAACAGGCTTACATTGTAATCATGGAATGTGTTAATTTAGATGATTGGAAACTTTAAAACCTATTGAAGGGCCCTGCTTAAAGGTAGGGTCATAGATTGGTAAATACTCCTAAAATTAATTACCATAACAACTAAACTTGGTAAGAAGCACTGCAGCTGTTGAAAGTATAAACTATTTTGAGAAAGGATTTCCTTCGAAGTAATGTGGTTTGGAAACATTTTCTCCTGCATGAATCGTCTCTCAGATTTCTGAGGGTTAGAGTCCGTTTGCGAATGCTGCGGCCAGAGATACGATAGGCACCCACACAGTGTCATCTTGTTGAACGTCGATGGACGTTGTTGTGAAAATACCGTGACAGTTTGTTTGCTGTTTTCTCAGCAAGTAGACACTGTATTCACCAGAAACGTTCACATGTGATTTTTATTGTATTTTTCTTTGTGGTTTTGCCTAAATCAGTATTACGTAATCCAAACCAATCTATGATCCTACCTTTAAAAACATGATTTGACAGTCATGCCAAATGGCGTGACCACCGGTAGCAAGATTCTAAATTATGTTAAACGTGCGTATGCGACCACTGCGTGAAGGTCCCATTGGCTATTCCTTACACCCGCTGTCAAAACGAGTTAAAATTCCCTCGCGTTTGCACGTCATGCTGGGAACGCGGCAGGTCACTAACCCCTATTGTTCAAGAAGTGTCAATGTGACGTCACGCGAAGCATTAATGACAATGACGTCACTAGGCCTATCCATTGCAGGCTGTCAGAGCCCATTCAATCACCGAGAGAGAGCTAGTGACAGTTAATTCCATTTAATTGGAGCAGTGATGACAAAAAGAGGGGATCACTTGTCTTGAGGAATGTAAAGGTCAACCTTTTTTTTAACGTATAATGTGCTGAAAACATTCTCGCCGATTTTGAACCATTTGAAAACAACAGGATGGGTCACGCATTCTCAGAAATACAACTACCCACTCGAGGCCCTGAAAGGTCCACGGAAGAAATTGATCTGATCGTCTGATAGAGGTTTGTGGTAGCACCATAATTTTGTAACAGTCACCGATAATATTTTGAAAATGTCCTTTCTAAATCGTCCTAACATAATAATACTGTGTTTAGTAAAGTATAAATACAATAATTACAACTTGACATCATGTTACGCCGAGATGTTAGTATCGATTATTCAGAACTGTCTCCCTGTACAGAAGAGAAGAGACGAGACTTTTGTAGCAAAATCTCGATGTTATCTTTCTCCATTCACCCCCCCCCCCCCCCCCCCCGAGATGAGACAAGCTGTGGGTTTATCCCCCAGATTTGCGGCTTGACTCACACTGTCTTGATTCCAGTGATTGACTGGTGATGCGGAGGCAGCAGACAATGCCCTCCAAAATCGATTCAGCCCCCGTGGCCTTATAAGTCGGTCCTGAAAGTTTGTCACGAGTCACATAGCAAGAACTTTAAATCAGTTTGACACTGGTCCGCTGCTTGGGCTCTGTTAATGCACCTCCATGGTTGATGTAATCCGCTTTTAGTTGTGTTAATTTTGTTCTCTTCTTTTCTTGTTGAAATAAATGAACTGACGGTTTCCAATAACAGACATGTATTTCTAGTGGGCATGGCACTTGACTGACGGGAACTTCAGGCACACGCTCATCGCCTCTCACAGAGCTTTACTTGCCGGTATTTGCTTCTACCTGGTGGCCACTAGCAGACCGAATAACAAATCTGATATTGGATTAACTCTATAGAGAAAGATCATTTTGGTTGAACCGGCAGCGTCTTTGGAAATACTGTTTTCCACTTATGGGAAACTGGTACGCTGTGATGATTAACTGGAATAATGAGTAAACACGCATCTTTTGCATCTTCTGTTGTTGCAGATGACGAAGAATTTGAGCCCCGGGTGGCAACGTTAAAGAAGGGGCAGATTGAGGATTTCTACGACATCAAGGAGCAGCTGGGAAAGTAAGTCAAACCAGAATGGTTGTATGTTTTCTTAAGATATTATTATGTTTTACGTGGAAGGCACCTCAATGATGACAGTACATGACGTAGTTATAGACTTCCAGGAGATACTCTGAGCAATCTTAGCCACATATGAATTGTTTTGATTACTCAAAATGTATTAAAAAGGCGATAATAGCGATACCAACTTTAAAAGCTTAAACAATTCCCTGCTGTAAAGTAACTTTTTCCTTTTTTATAATCATGAGATGAGAAGTTCTGAAGTTGTTAGACTGAAACCAATGCCGTATAGCTTCCTTTAAAGGCAAGGAATTACTCACGCGATTGTGTTCATGATATTATGGAATTCTATGAAAATGCGCAGAAACTGAACAGTGGTGTTGGCATCTTGCCGACCCCTAGCTGTGCTACGTGTTTCAGACAGTGGTGGTTTTGGAGCATCAGTGACTTTCTCCGTTGAATTGCACACACTTTGCAAAGAGACATAGTTGAGGTGACTCGACGTTTCGTAATGTGGTCTGATCGCAGTTGTGTATATTATTTTTATATCGCAAATGTATCAGGAATTACATTTTCAAATCGCACGTGTAATATTTACTGTAATGTACTAAAGATATCTAACACAAATAGATTAGAGACCGTATTAGCAGGACTAAAGTAAGTTTTTGAAAACTTTCCAATAAGTTGTTTATTCTAAAATGAGAAAGCTCACGCTACTACATCTGAGCATCCGTTATTTTCTCTTATAGGATGTAAGGGCGCTCTTGCGTGTGTACAACTTTGTGTTGGCTTGCGTCAAACATCTGAAATTCTAGGGCCCGTCATTCTTGATTGGTGATAAAAATTAAAAATGTTTGTGATTATCTATTTGTAGGCCTTCATCGCTTTCGCCATGAGTTACTTAAGCAAATCTCAGCCTGTGCCAAGTCATCTAAATGATCATTTTATCTTTGGGTGGTTATCAGTCAACCCCTCACACACAGGGAGACGTGGTGGATTATTAGCCTAGCTAAGGCTCAGCTTAGCTATAGACAATAGAGATGTGCACACTATGTACTTGTACCTGTCCTTTCGATCTTGTCAGGGGGCAAGTTTTGTTCTGTTCAGGAACCTATTTGAAAGTATGATTAGCTCTTGCGTTGAGATACAGCAGACATCGGCTTTGAAAGTCATATCCTTTTTTCAAAGCAATTTGAACAGTATGCTTTTGAGAACACCTGCATGCATCGGCCACTGTATACTGTACATGTAGGCCACTGTAATACAACACTCGTTCTAATTTCATAATCGAGTGGGCAATGAAGTGTGTTCCTTCCTCCACGACAAAGCGCAAGTTCTTTTAAGAGATTTTATTGGTGGGTTTCAAAATGACCTTACAATTTCAGGTTGGTGTTCTTTTAAAAAACACTAGTAAGTTCCGGCATGAGTGCCTTGCAAAAGAGGGGAGGGGGGTGGGGGTGGTGGTGAGATTAGTTGGTCATTGAAAAACGACCATCGATATAAGCCTGTATCCACTTTGAAAGGTATTAAGTCCCAGAGAAATCTTGAAAGGCTTCTGATCCAGTGCTCCTAAAGCAAACTTAAAAATCCAACAACCGCTGAGCTTTACATTAAGAATACCGATTTCATGTAGCTTTGCAGTTGCTGCAGACTTAC
The DNA here is from genome assembly GCA_010994315.2 of Pisaster ochraceus. Taxonomy (NCBI): domain Eukaryota; kingdom Metazoa; phylum Echinodermata; class Asteroidea; order Forcipulatida; family Asteriidae; genus Pisaster; species Pisaster ochraceus. The sequence goes on from CM021531.1 coordinate 8,697,095, forward strand.
ATGACACCAATCACAAACATCACTTTGTTTATCACTGCACTCCAGCTTCCCGTACGTTTCCCCCACCCACATTTTAAATTAGGTACTAGGTGTGTAATAACTCCATGGCACAAGAATACGATTTCAGCAACAGGACTTAGACTGTTTGGCTGTGAGTAAATGCAATTCATTGCCCTTCCCATAAACATATTTGCAAAAAAAAGTTCAATTACCAACATGGATACCCAATCATAGTGAATACCCAGACAGGAGATAAGTTAGATAACATCACATCACAACACACACAGATTAGTATTCAGCTTTGAAAACTGTATCAATGTACATTGTCGTCAGCCAAAACTTAAGTCTTCTACACATTTTCCAACTAAATTCCAACAGTATCTCTTCTCTATTTGCCAAAGCCCAAAAGCATTTTTTTTTTTCATAACAGGTGAGTTTATTTACTGTCAGGGGGTCATGTGGTTTTTATTAAGTGAGGGAGTGCACCCATCACTCAAAACGCTGACTGTACATGTTGACAGAGCATTAAAAATAACTTTGATAATTCTACAACAGAATGCCGTTAATCCAGAATAGTTGGTTGGCTGCCAGTGGTTTTATGTGGACCCGTTCGGTTGAATACGGGTGTCTACTGTGTGTTGGTGAAGGGCCCAAGACCTTCCAGGAGGTGTCTGGTACTACAAAAACCAAGGTCAGATGAACAAGAGGGTTGCCATCGAAGGAATGTAACCGATGATTCACATTCACAATAGAATGTGTAGATGACTGCGTATAACCGTTTTATTCGATCTTGTATATTTCAGATCGATGCCATAAATCAGAAAACCTTTTCAGAGACCACAAAATGTAATGAAAAAGTAGGTTGAGGCGAGGCTAGTAACAAATAGATACATACACTAATAAAACCATGGGGTTTCTTTGTTTGTTTGATATTATCACAACTAGACAATGAATAAGTAATTACAGGACTTAATAAATTGTAATATAATCATGTGTACATATGCCATTATGGGTGTTTACATCTTCGAAAATTTTGGAAATAAGTATAGGTTTTCAGGTATTTATCAAAACTATGCACAGTTCTAAAAGTGGGTGTAGGGCCTAGGAGTAAGCTGATTGCAGAATAAGGTGCCTCGATGACTGACTGTTTTCATAAATAATGTGGTCCTTAACCTTTCATATATGAACTTTAGTTGCTGATATACTGTTATGAACATGGATGTCTAGATTCCTCCAAAAGTAGGCATGTGACTTCTGGGGTTTGTTCCTGATTTCAGGGTTTTCTCAAATCTCCTGGAGCCTTTGGATCTTCTTGACAGAAGTAAAGCAGTCACCAGAGGGAAAACTAAATATTCCATGTTGTAGTTTTGTCTTTCTGGTCTGGCATTAAAGAGTCTGAAAACTTCCTCAATTGTAACATCTGAGAGGTTCTTGTTCTAGAATAAGGGAGGACCCAGAACCACAAGTCTTTTTTTCAGGAATCTTTACATACGTTAAATCTCCTCCCTGAAAAGAGACAACTTATGTTTTTCGATAATATGTTATTTTCAAATTTAAGTGTAAGGGATTCCTGTAAATGATAATTGGCTGGTCATTATAGCCATAGTTTCCTGATGGAACCTGTCCCTTTTGCTTACACGTGAAACTTGCTAGTCTTAAAACGCTGAGAAAAGAAGTCCATAAACCAACCGACACCTTTCTATACGGTGGCTGGGTTACTGGATGCATTACCAAACAATGCCCCCCCCCCCCAATCAATCACCAGCTCATGGCCTCTGAACCCGCCCCTGTCTTTTGTCCTTTGTCAACCAGCTTTGCTGTCCCTTTCTGGAATACAACGCTTTACACAATGTGTCTTTTACGTTTTACGAGATAGAATGTCAGAGCACTGTGCAAGTAAAGATTCAATCTTTAAACGTTCACACCTTAGAAAGAATGCATTGTCAAAATGAAGAACTGATGAAATTCAGATCTTGCTATATCCTTCTCGACTCAAATAACCCAGCCCAGAGCTCTCCAGCCTTTGTGCCGGTGTTCATTTCTCAGAACAAGTTTCGTATAAAATTACTGCACCCTTTGTAGAAAATTAGAATGGTGCCTTCTCATGGTGATGACTCTGACTTCTTGTTGTTGGCCACTGACGTGCATGGGAAGCATTAGCGGGCTTTAAGAGTAAAGCACAATCAAGGATTATTAGAAGAGCAGAACCTTTGATTTGTACAGGTGTGCCCGATATTTTGAGCTGGATGGTTCTCAAACTTCTTGTTTAGCAGGTGATTATTCCGAATGGGGGTATCACCATGAGTATATCTGCTTTGTGTTGTACCAAGTGGGTTTTACGGACAGTTAGCTACGAAACATATATATTATACTTTTTGTGCGAAGGTCATAATCATTAGTGAAGATGCAAATTCCTTAGCCTGAAGTTGTCATGGGTGCACTTATTACACTTACTACACATCATGCCAATTTATTTTTCCGGATGTATTATTGTTTGAAAATATGGCCGAGTGACTATACTAAGGTTGCTTATCGTCTCTTTTCTCAAGCTTCGTTCTTGAAATGTGTCTTGAAATGGAAAGAAATTTCGCCCCATTAAATCAATTTTCATAACCCTGTTTAATTAGTGATTGCATGGAAGTAGAAACATGGTTTATGTTTACGAATTGCCAGGGATTTTCTGCATGCTCATTATGTGTTGGGAGGGACAGTTTTCTTAGTGGCTGGCTTTTTCAGGCGGACAATTTGGGACAGTGGGTAAACTAAAATGACATTATAGATCAGGAGTATGTTTTAGATTTGAAATAGTTTACTCCGTCTTCTCAATGATTATCAATGATGCATCCTACCTAATGGGGAATTTGACAACATTTCCGTAGTGTATCCACCCGCACCCTTCGTAATACCCGATTCGGCCCAAAGCTGGACGGTTTTGTTCACGTTTAACTACAGCTACAGGCCACGTAACTTTTTGTGACTTCACAATGTTTACAAAAGAGCCACAGTGCCTGGACTTCCTGCAGGCACGAATTGTACACATCCCAATGGAAGAAAGCATTCAATCTGATATTAGTGTATGGAGATTGCGCCGTCTGATTTTTATCAACTTTTGATATGATGAAAGGGGGCATTTCTTCAAACTTGTTAAACCGTTGTTTTTTATAACTCTGGAATTTATGTGGAAATTATGGCACGTAATATAAAAAGATACCACATGACCAGTGTGGTATCTTGCCTGCCAGGAAATGTACATGGTCACCCCTTGTAAACAAAGATCATATGGTCTATACCGCATACGCAAAGTACAGAAATAGGCCATGCCAATCTCATCTTTTAGAAAATCCAAACCCTTGGGTGTAGCAACTAATTTAAGTGTTTGCCTTAAACATGTTCTTAAAAAACTTCGGTTCAATATCCATTTCATATTCTGAGCATCGGTTGCGTATGATGGTTTCAGGGAATTACATCAGTTTGTTTTCAGCAGTAACTACTTCAGCAGTACAGACATAGGCCATGCCAATCTCATCTTTTAGAAAATGCAAACCCTTGGGTATAGCAACTAATTTAAGTGTTTGCCTTAAACATATCCTTAAAAACTTCGCATATTGTGAGCATCGGTTGTAAGAAATAAACAACCATTCCGAGTGTTGGTTTCCAATAAGCCCATATCAGGATGCAGTCCCCGCAGTTGATCGCCACAAACCCGTCGAGGGTCCGTCCGTACAGCCGACGTGGAGACACTTTCATCTCCACCGTCGAATCATGGAGATAGAATTCTTCTACTTCCATGGTCAAATGCTGTCGCCCTCTTATCCTCTCAACACATGTTCTTGGTACGTAACCTGTCCAACGGGTCGAGTGTGCCTTTATTTTAACCTCTTTGATCATGTTCTACAACTACAACTATTTTCCCTCCAGCGATTCACTTGATTGATGAGTGCCAGGGCAAAAGTCAATACAAACTATCTAGAACATCCAACGGTTGTATCGATATGGAACAACTATCATCGGTTAAAAATAGCTTTGTTGGTAAAAGATCAATCTACCTCTGGGTATAGCATGGAGGAAGGAAATGGACTTGTAAAACTTTACACAAAACATTTGTAAAACATATGTTTAGTTTTGTAGCTACCAAATCTAAGCTATGATAAAAGGGAATCGAGAACAGCATTTTAGTTTCGGCATTTGGAAATTCAATCAGCTCCTCATACCATAGAGAAAACTAAGAGAAAACAAAACTAAAGCCCAAAAGAAATTATTGAAATTTCAAGGAATGCGCCAATGGTTTTTGAATAATAGCTACACACATTTTGTCCTTGTACGTTATTATGTTCTTCCGGACTGCAACTTGTAGTAATTCACCTTAATGTATAGATAAATATGAATAGGATAACTGCTGATTACACTACCCTACACCAAGTAATCTTTTGAATCTTTAATTCGATTTCCAAATGTCCCGTATACAACGTGGAAAAACCGAAGATATACACCTTTTCTTTGAGAGAGAACACTTTTGTTCGGATGAGATTTACATTGCAGGGCTGCAGCTGGTGTCGACACATTTATCTAGATTTAGGATTAGCCAGGAATCTCTATTAGGATTAGATAACAAACGGCCTTCGGATTTACACCCGAAGGGAAAACGGGTCCGCGAAAACAAGTCACTTGAAATCGTCGTTAAAACGACGCCTTGATGTTTTGTAACTGAAAAAGCCGAGCAAACTTCCGAATCTTCTGTGAGTTAAATGCTTTAGTAAATGCGGGCATTTTCATTTAAGCAAAATACCCTTTCATTTTTGTTTTCCTGTTTTTTTATGGACGAATACTTTTGCAAGCAGTTTATCCTACTGGGGATGATTGTTTGCTTTTCCATCGAGAGTCTTAGTACATTTGCTGTTAGGGGTTTTATGCGCTTGAGTTAAAACCGTAAAAATCGCCAATAATGGAGGATGATACCACGGTGTGTCAAGTCAGTGAAAGTCCTTGCTCTAAATGGTTAGTATTAAGTGCGATCGAACGGTTTGGAAGAATTGGTTGGAATTTGATAAAGTAAACTTCCACATACCCAAACGGAAGGACGTTCATTGTGCCTTCACAAATCTTTACTGTTGTTGTGAAGGCATGGGTGGTGTCCTGTGGAAGGCAGGGCAAGGTAGCTAGCAACACCTCGCTTTGAGCTCGTCACGTATAAAGGTTCGCGTGAGTTTGTGTCTAAATAAGATCCTATTTTTCTGATCTCTACGAGTACATCTCGTCAAGTATAATATACTGACATACAACGATGTTCCCCTTTGAAATTATAAAGCATCACCGTTTTTTGAAGAGTTCATCTCCTCCCATCTCTCCTCCATATACAACCGTTCCTCCATGATGCAACCAACCCGAGGAAATGTTCATTATGGTCTCTTCTCGAGTGAGCACCGAACATCGGCTCAATGCTGTTGATCTGCTTATTTCAAATTGGCGATATTGTTTACCATTTCTAGCATGTATTATACCTTCTTTTGACAAGTATCCATAATTGCAAATTGCGAACTATTCTTCTTGCTTTACAAACATCGTTGTTGTTTTTTTGTTTTTCATCGTCGTTGATTAAGGACTTAGTTGCCTCTCCTCCCACTGGATCTTGTTTAGCCCCTCCCTGGTGATGTGACCTATATATTCGGATTATGTTCTCGCATCCATAAAGCAAGACCCTCGGGTCTAAATAAGGCTTTCTTCAAACAAGGAATGGGACACTCTGAGGCTCACATAATCCCATAACAGACGATGTGACTTATTACGTCAATTGCTACATTATGGTCTTGACTTCCTGCAGGCACTAAGTGTACACATAAATTGAAGAAAACACAAACTATTATTTTGTATGAATATGGTAGTGTAGAACAGCCCCTTTATTTGTTTTCATATATTGTCTTGTTGTTATTATTTTTTAAAACTTTAATATGAAGAGAGGCGGCGTGCTTAAAACTTTTTAATTCTTATTTTTAAGCCAGGGGTCGATTTTCTCAAAAAGTTATTTAAGATTATAATCTTAGCTGATCAAATTGCCGAGCAAAATTTGATGCCACAATTCAGATCAGTATGGTAATAGTAGCAACTTATCTTTAGCTTTGTGAAACTGAGCCCTGGAATTATGAGCCACGGCTGCCATGGCCTCAGCTGCCCCTGTTCAAGTGTTGGCCTTGCTGCCCCTGATGACGTTGGCCTTGCTGCCCCTGTTCAAGTTGGCATTGGTGCCCTTTCAAACTGGTTCCATCATCTTTAAGATTGTTTAATGAAGTACCCTTCGCACAGTGAGAATGGCCTCAATCCTCATTAAATATTAAATCCAGTGTCTATTTAATAAAATTATACAACTAAATGTGGATTTAAAGTTAGTGAATTCCTATACATACATATTTAAATGAATTTTTTTTCCAGGGGCCGCTATGGAACCGTGTACAGATGCATCGAGAAGGAGACGGGTCAGGAATGGGCGGCAAAGTACATCCGGGCAATCAAGGCAACGGAAAAAGAGACGGCACGTAAAGAGGTGGAGGTGATGAACGAAATAAAACACCCCAAGTTGTTGCAGTGTGTGGATGCGTTCGAGATGTCCAATCGGGTCGTGATGGTGATGGAATAGTAAGTATCACGCTGACAGAGGAAAAGTTGTTTAGACAACAACAACAACAACAACAAACAAGGAAACAAACGGATCGAATACTAAAATACTGACTAAATCAAACAATGATCTCAAAAATGGTAGATGAAGAACTGTGGAATAAAAATGAAAAACAAAGGCAGCATGGAATGAACACGGGATCAGACCCTAACGGCAACAGCTACGGCGTTCCGAAAATAATTAGGTTTTCTTTGCATAAAAGCAGATTTAGAACGGTAGGTGGCAGCATACATAAAAGTGAATTTTTATTATTAATAAATTTCTGAGCATGCGCATCCGACAGCAATGGTGCGCCACACTAAATACAATTTCATGGCAACTAATGCTAAATTCTAAACATACAAAAATACTTTTAAACTACTTTAAAGTCTCCCAGCCTCTTGAAAACTAATCAAATATACTTTCGGACAACCAAACTTCGGATCTTAAATTTGTGGCAGGTCAGCCGTTTATTTATTTATTTATTTGCTATTTACCCCAGAAAGTAACACCCCAAAAAGGTGTGCTTTCCCAAACCGACTTTTGAACCTGTCAGTTTTCATGAAGCATCCCTCAACGTCCCAGCCAAATAGGACCAACTTTATAAAGTCTAAATTTACCAAGTCTCCTCAAAAGTTGAAGCCCAGAGCCCCTTGTTGTAATAACTTGGCATAATTACACAATCAATTGGTTGCATGACACCCAATTGCTACTCAGACAAAGTTCAGGGCATACAAAATATGGTAATCAGTTTGCTGCACGACTTTTGACCTATTCAGTGTAGTGTACCCACAATGGATTGATCTGGTAAGTCTTCTGCCACCTGCATGGATGTACGTCCATAAAGGTGTCGTATTGCAGTAAAATGCCAATTATCGGTAGGCTTAGGAGGGGCCAGATTTTAATTCCCATTCCAACCTTGGTTTGATTCGTTGAAAAGGGAAGCAAGATGGCAGCACATTTTAAGAACATTCTTGAATTATAAAAGAGTTATTACCACCACCTTAATTGCATACCGTGTAGTGTAGGTAACATTCTTGTCATGGAAACCTATCTTTTTTTAAATTCAGCTAAAACATAGTTTAACCTCTTGGGTTTAACCTTGTCATCCCTACATATCACACCCTCTATGACAAGTAATTAGGAACAATTGCATTCCTTCCATCGTTTAGCCTAAGGTCTTGCCACTCTTAGAAAGTCGGTCACCACAAAGAGATGTCTAGGAAGGTAGACATTTCAAAATCTTGAGGCACTTTCCACACAGGATTCCTTTTCCTGCTATAAGCGGTTATTACCGTTTCAAGCAAGGCATGGCATGGTATTACCTAAACATGAAAACAGACAACCACTATCTGTGAGAGTGATCACATTGGAGTGTCTCTATTATCTGTGACTGATCACAACTGAACGGTCTCTTTTATGCCCTCGAAATTTACCCAGTGCCGACCCAACCGTATAGTTATCACTTCAGACACTGGTTATAAAGCACCGAGTTTGTTTTATTTGTCAACTCGGCTTCTTTTCGTGCATTTATAGCCGTTGTTTTTCCAGGCGACTTGTCTTTAAAAGTGACTGGCTATATACCCTTTCGAAATAGACAGCATGAGGGACACCTTTTGAAGCTTAAGGGCATTAATACGGATTCACCGACTAGTCAGTTCCGGATGTATAGATGTCACAGGGCCGATATAAAAAAGGGAACATAATGACTGAATAGCAAATCTTGAACCCAAGGATTTACTATGAGCGCCTCTATCAAAGGCATCCCACGGGTAATCCACTGGAACTCGCCCGTGGTTCCGCCATTAGAATTCACAAAGCTGCATTTAAGTGTTTTGACCAAAACCAACCTCTATTGTAAGCAGCTTACAAAAAAAGGCATGACAAAATAGTATGTATTTAAAAGAATCACGTGAAGAGTGAACCGTGAAGGGTAACAGGCATCAACGTTTCTGTTTGGCCCTACTGAAAAGTTTGTTGTTGTTGCTGTTGTTGTTTTTGTGGTTGTTAAACACATATTTGTCGTTTATTTTTTAAGTAGTTTTGCTTTATCAGTAGTGGGAAACTGGGGTTCGTTCTGATAAAGGTACTGTGCCATACCGGGTGCATTTTGAGCTTCAAAATGATTCCAAAATTATCTCTCATTATAATGAATAAAATGTTCATAAATATTGGGGGCGCGCTCCTGGTCCTCTTTGAAAAATGGCATTTTGGACTCGGTCAGTGAAGCCACAAAGCAGTGAATTCAGGGTGGGAGGGACATCATAGCAGCATAATGGTGCAATTTCTCTTAGATGGTTTGTTTATCTGAATGATTATAACCAAACCGAGGTTAGGAGGGGAAAATAGTCGGGTCCTTAGAAAGGTGAGAATAGATATTAAAGTGTTACAGACCCCTTTTATATGACGTCACAAGCTCAAATATCGCCCTCACTGAGGTCAAGGGAAGACTTGTCATTGGCTGAGAGTTAGTTCGTGGCGCCTACGCGCTTGCCCGTTTCTATCGGCTGACGCAAGGGGTCTTTTTCATCATATTATACGGGAACATGAGAAACATGATGGGTTTTTTTTTCATGTAGAAGGTACTTTACAGAGGGTAATGAGAGAAGAACTGTTGGCAAGTCTATGGCAATCACTTGTCATAGATTAACATCAGCCCAAACAACCAGCGAGTAAGAAAGCCCACCGGTTACCGGTGATTCACGGAGCAGTTTGCCCCCCATTCCGAAGACATTCCCATTCATGCGTGTATACAGGATTTGCCCACAGTACACGATAGTGTGGAAACTGCTGCCTCACTTCCGCTTTGGGAATAGTCGCCGTACGTGCAGCGTCTGGTTGATTACACGACGGGGAGGAAAAAGGGGAAGTCTTGAATTGATTTTGATATTTTGTCCCCTCCCTTCTTGAAACTGATGGGGGATTGGGGAATACCCACTAAAACCCGATGGTCTAGAGAGTGTTCAGACCTGACAGATTTACAGGTGGTGAAACTTTGGCTGACCTTTAACCCCTACTCGCATCAAGTGTACAATTTACAGCTAATTAACACAGTAGACAACACATGATACTTAGGCTGGTAACCCATTTATGGAACTTCAGCTCACATAACCATTATGTGATTCTCAGTGTAGCCATTTGTATAAATACACCAAGCGACAAGTGGACCATGGTAAAAATCTCCCTCACCTGCGTAGTTGTAAAGCACTGTTGTAGGCCTATATATTTGGTTCCTTTGCGTGGAAAGAGGCCTTCATCCGAGGTACAACGTTGAACCAACTGGCGTAGACCCGTGTTGAGAAACTTTCTTTTGGGGGGTTGGGGTGTGACTTTGAAATGCGCGTACATAAATAACATTGTGAGATTATGGCACCACGCTATATCAAGTGTATTAGTTGTCAATGGTGAATATTTTTATTTTATTTTATTTTATTTTTTATTTTATTTTTTATTTATTTATTTATTTATTTATTTATTTATTTATTATTATTATTATTATTTTGGGGGGGGGGGGGGGGGGGTGATCCTATGGGTCACCCCTGTCCAAAAGAATTAGGAATAGGCCTACCCCACCCAAGAACTACGCCCGTCATTTGGTTTTTTGTAATTAGCTCTAAAGCAAGCATAACTGAGCTGACATTGTCTTTTCTTGGCCAACTCTGTTCAAAAAGTTTGGGGATATGTCCCCCGCCATCCCCGGGATTTGCGCCCCTGTAAAATTTGTTTTAGTTTGTGTTTGTTTCTTCTTCTTGTGTTTTTTTGTAACTTGCTCTGCAGCTACCACTGATATCATTGAGCTCAAATTGCATTTTCTGCCCCACTCTGTAGCATATCCGGTGGAGAACTGTTTGAACGTGTCGTTGACGATGACTTTGACTTGACAGAGCGGGAGGTCATCTTGTACATGCGACAGATTTGCGAAGGAGTGGAACACATGCACAAAATGAGTTACCTCCACCTTGACCTGAAACCAGAAAACATAATGTGTGTGGATAAAATAGGAACAAGGTAAATATGAATGGGAAGTAACTATTACTAGTAAACTTGTTAGTACAATCATGTGTAAATTTCTTTTGGGAGGAGTGTGGGCTCTGAAAAGAGCCTTTGTTTTGATCTCGAATCGTTTACTCCGCTCGACTTCAGGGGAGAAACAAAAACGAATGCTGTAACTGATTGCATTTGTTTTTTTTAACTGTACAGTATTACTCGTGTATAGTGCTGGGGTACGAAATGCAAAGGTAAATCGGGTTAACCTCTACCTGCTCCTCTTCAACAAAAACACAAAACGTAGAGACACAAAATCCTCCCTCCGAAAAACTTGGGGAACTTAATCACCTTCGTTTATCAGTTCTTAGTCTTTGCTTCAAGACACTGACATTATGCGCTTTTAGATTAGACGCTTGCAAATGGTGCGCCCTCATTCGGTGAGTTTTCTCATCGCGGTAAAGTGCCGCGGTAAAGTATCTTGGACCGAGACTAACCAGTTCACCAATTAACCGAATAGCGAGTTTTGTCAATCCGAACATTAATGATAGTCTTTCAAATTTATCTAGATACCCGTACAGTGCCCAGTATCCACTGCTGATTTAATCAACCAATTAATCAATCAATAGATAAATCAATCAATCAATCAAACCATCACAGCTGATCAATCAGGTTAATCAATCGAGATAATCCTTCAATCACACCTTCCGTTTATGTAATCAGGCATGCCATTAAGTCACTTCTGTTAAAGTGCATCACTCAAACAGATTTTCGTGTATAAACTTCTCAATTTTATCACAACAAACTGAACTTTTATATGTGACTTCGCGTGATAAATAAACCGTAAATCTTAAATATATTATAATCAAAGTCGAATATAACAACAGGTTAGTTGTGAATCAAAATGTCAAGTTTAGTCTGCCTCTATGAGTGTTCACAACTCTCAACCACATGGACCAAGTTGGAAAAGAAACACTGAAAATAAGTATTCTTGCAAATTTCATCCTAGACCACACCCTGCTGTGGTGTACTCGTAAAATAAAAACCAAACGACCACCGTAGTGCAATGCCTGCAATTGTTAAAGGAATTATGCAGGACTGGTAAACTTTGGGCCTAATCCGGTGTGTGAGTCAGGAGAAAATAGTTGAAAACCATGCACAATTTTTAGCATGTAAACAAATTGTCCTGAATTTTGGTTTCGAAATCAGCTGCTGTGTCTTTATTGTAGGTTTCCAGATACACTTTTCTCGGATATGATTTCAATGCAGAGGGAAATATTTCACAGTTAATTAGTAAGCTTTCGGATTAGGGTTAAAAAATGGTGTGTTTAATCCTATGATGTTTGTTTGTTTATTCATAACAGAATCAAGTTAATAGATTTTGGAATGGCAAGGAAGCTGGACCCGGACGAGAATGTCAAAGTGATGTTTGGTACACCGGAGTTCGTGGCTCCTGAGGTAGTCAACTATGAAAGCATCGGTTTCCCAACGGACATGTGGAGCCTGGGAGTCATCAGCTACGTTTTGTGAGTAATGATCCCCGGACGAAGGGGTCTCCCATGCAGTTTCACTTTAAAATACGGGACCATGTTTGGGCTATACTGCAAGGATCTGAGACAATCCAGCTTTTAAAAATCACCAGCAGCTGCAGTTTGTGAACTTCACTCTCACAGTCGTAATGTTTAGAAACCAAAGTTGGATTGAAATCTGATGTCAAGAAAATTGCATCGTCAGGACTTGTCATTCTCTTTTTTTAAGAGTGAGAATGTTCAAAGACTACGCAACTTTAAGATCTGATTTTCCGGCTGACCCCCTAGTTATTGTTACAACATTTTCCTTTTACTTTGCGAACAATGATCTGCAGTTTCATACCCCATTGACGCCGTCACCAGCATTATCAAAACATTGATTTTTCACCCCGTCTGGGAATTCAACACTCGTAAACTTCGTTGTTGTTAAGCGGATTAACATTTATTGGCAGATTTTCAAATGTACTCCCTTTGCAGAACCTTAATGCTATTGCCGTGTTCCGGTTAATAGAGAGTGTTGCACATGCAGAAATGCCTGTAAATACAGAGTTTAAAATAGAAGTACATTCATTTTGCGTGTCTTAAGATTTGATCATTGGACCTAAACCATTGTTCCTCACGTATTTGAGTTCCCCGTGCCCATGGGCGCCTCAAGCTTGTGAGCGGACGGACTCGGTGTCACGCACCTCATGAAACGATCAGAGTATCGAAAACATCCGATGGTTACGACACTTTTCAGAACCACTACATCTCGCCAGAGAGATGTCACCTCTAAATAAAAAACGTGGTGTCTGAATTTGTGTCCCTCATGCAAAAGCTTCAAATCGTACTCAACTCACCAGATAAAGATTAGTGTCACCCAACAGTTCGGTTCCCCAATTGAGGATTAATTACCCCAATATGGGAGAATTGGGTTCTGATCCCAAATCAAAAATGTATTTCCCAATTGGGATAGTTTGTGCTAGAATGGCCGTGTTGCATTAATTCCCTGATTGGGAAAGAGTTTTCAATCGGTAAAAGTTTATCCAAATTGAGATGATCTTATGTTCATGTCCTTGAACAAATTGCCTGTCGATATTTAGTCTTGGTACTAGACGTTCTTACGCTGTTAGTAAAATAATCGAATGATAATGAACAACAACGTCTTGCGCTAAGACTAGGCGGTACCTTTGATGAGTGCTGAATATAGGTGCATACGTTAATCAGTGCTGTATAGACAGGCCCATCTGAGAAAGAAGCCCTTGTTTTTCGTGTATGGTTTTCCCTAAAAAAGTTACGGAAAATTGAGTCTTTACTTGAATGTTAAGACGTTGCCATACGGGTATAAAGAGTTTAACATAGAGGGCGCAATGGCGCTGTCCATCCGTGATAGGGAGGGGTGGTACTCACCGCTTTATACTCCATACCCCTTTTCCACAGCCACCCTCCAGACTTTACGGATCAACCTCTGAACATTAATTTTACACTTTGAACTTATTTTCATTTTGAAATATGATTTGATTTGTTAAGGCTATAGTTCCAATTTTATTCATCAATATAATTATTTGTGTGTGTGTGTTCAGATAAAGACTCAAAATTGAAGACTTCCGAATGACCCTCTTGAAAATGTACTTAATACTGAATTAAATTCATAGGTTCCTTTGGTTCCTGAACCATTTCCTCGAGTTAATTAAACGGTGACCGTTCATTTTTTTCAGGTTGAGTGGACTGTCTCCATTCATGGGTGACACGGACGCCGAGACCTTGACCAATGTCACGCTGGCAGAATGGGACTTCGAAGACGAGGCATTTGACGATATCTCCGACGACGCAAAGGATTTCATCGCCAAATTACTGCTCAAGAATAAAGAGTAAGTGGACAGTCGAGCCGTGTGTGGTTCTACATTCTTTCAGCACAATCCTTTCATGCAATTCCAACCAAACCTATCATTCTCATTTACAGTTAGGGTGGGCTGTAATTCCACCCAGCCTCAGTTTGGTCACATTGGTTTTAATATAAGATGTCTGAACAGCCAGCGACCAAATTCATGGCACTGCTTACCGGAATTCTGCACTCGCGGCCTGTAGAATCACACGCTTTGCAGGGGCGCAGTAAGCCCTAAAAGTTTCACCAGAAAACACCAGATTGGTGTTTCACCTTCTCATATCAAATCACAAGAGTTATCCTTAATTTGCAATGTGTTTTTCTCACGGCAAAAATGCCTGACATGCCGACAGAGCATTTACCGAAAAGCGAAGTGAGACTTGTCAGTACGTTCCAGTTTTGAACCCTGTTTTAATGCAAAGCATTACATTCCAATACTAATTCCCTTTCACACAAAAACTCAGATTTGACCGTGGGACCTACCTTTTTCAGAAGATGTATGATTGTTATAAATTCTTAACATGTATTTTTTCCAGAGGCAAAATGTTTGCCAAATACCAGTGTGCCATAATGGAGAGCATTCACAATTGTGTTAGAGCGAACGCCCAGAGGAAAGTTTCATTGTTCAAGTTCTCAATACCGAAAGGGGCAACACATGTTTTGTTGTTGTCATTCACCGCGAAAAAGCCCCTCAAACATAAATCGTGCTTTGTAGTTTGAGGGTAAATGTAATTGAAAATAACTGACAGGCATTCAAACTCTGAATAATATTTTGATTTAAATGCGACAGAGCATTACCCTTTGAAAGCTGGAGGAATGGACTGAGAATAATATTTCCCAAACTAATGTTGTTACTTCCACCTCCCTCAATACATTCCTGAAATGTTTTTGCAGTTCACCTGAAGGATTAATGTACGCTTCGCAATGACCGTGCATAAACCTATATGTAATCTTAAACCATGTATGGGTTGATAGCATAGCAGGGACCTAGTTGTTGTGCTTTCCAGCCTCCAAACTCACTCTCGAAGGATTTAAAGCACTTCCTAGCCCTTAAGACTCTTCAACTGTAATTCACCAAAGTGGGCATCCTGGAGGTTTCCTGCCTATTACTGTACATAATCATCCTTCCTCATGAATTGCAGATTATGTTATTGTGTTGTTCATAAACCATTTTGAAGTCGAGCTGAAATCGTAACCAGGCGTCAGTTTTCCTTGTCCCAAATGCCCCCCCC
>CM021531.1:8712359-8725949 GCA_010994315.2 Pisaster ochraceus
ACCGTCCGGTCCCCTTCTTGTGTTCCTTTGTTGAAAAGGATTTACATAACTTCGCCTGAGTGTTGCAGTGGCATGAAACCCTGGTGAACAAGCACATGTCTCCCCTATAATCTACTTGAATGCCTGTTTGCTCTGAAGCCCTTGAATTTATTCTCTGTCCAATTCAGCTCTCGTCGTACAATAACTCAATGTTTGGAACACCCATGGCTCGCTAGGAAGACGTTGTCAAACCGCCAGAGTTTCAGGTTGCGAGGTGCCTCAGTCAGATTGAAACGGTATATGGCAAGACGTCGTTGGCAGGTAAGGCACATGTTTTACATCAATAAAATCTTGCAAATTTCAACATTTTGTGATGAGGGTCAACAATGGTTTTATTCAAAACCAAGTAGAAAAGTTGGTTCAGCTAACATTTTGGTGGGTTTCGACGGCCACCCAGTAGCCACAAGGTCATCATGTGTACGGTAGCATGTAAATGCATGGAGGTAGGAAATGCAAGCACATGACTTAGCAATGTTTCCCTACTGTTGGAATGTAATTATAAAAGTAAACTTTTAAACACAATCAATATTGGATCTTTAGCAAGGTGTTGGGCAGCAGTACCTCACAGCGTACTTAAACACCCTGTTCAATCATAGAGGTAGCATCCATGGTTCAATGTTGGATGGGGTGGGGTGATATTCACCAAAGGTTACTATTAGCCCCCCCCCCCCCAACACACACACCATGTATGTCGACCCGATAAATCTAGGACTTCTCTTTGTTCTCTCATTGTTTGACTTTTTTGTTGGTTTTGTCTTTCTGCACAAAATTCAACCGAGGACGTCCTCGCGCTGTCACACCACATGTACCCCTTTGCTTGAAGTACTCTTTGGCAATGGCAACATGGTAGATGCGCTAAAATACATCATTCTCAATTGTCAATACAGAAAAATAGTACTTTATTAGTAGCACGTGGAGAAATAAAACTGTGGGATCTAATACAAAAATCGCTCAAAAATACATTGTTAGGATAACCGACTTGTAGGCAGTAAGTACATTATGTATTCTGTAAAACATACTCCCGGAAACCGTTGCCCTTTTCTCCTGTTAATTTTGTTCGTGTACTCAGTCAGACCAGTCTTTAGACTGAAAGGTCAAATGATTGCTGTAAAATATAGCTAAACTGTTTGTATTTGAATCAAGGAATTAGCAAGTTTCAATGGTTTAACTGGTTGACAGCTTTTGTTGGTGTGCCACAGAAGCTGGAGGTATATACAGCATGTTTTACATGGAAGGCACTAAGTCTACACTGGACTAATCAAAGGAAAATGTATACATGTCTGTTATGCTAGTGTTCGGTGTTCTGTACATGTATAAAGAGGACGTGTCGTCATTTGTAACACACGATGTTATGTGTAATTACTGCGCAATGTACACTTATTCCTGTACGAAATTCACAATATTGCCTGCTAGGAAATGCTGTGGTATTCTGAACTCAAGGCCATTTGTTATTGTAACGACATTACCTCCCTGCCCTTCCTGAACGAGCCATTCACTCTTGTCAACCAACTGTTATTGAAGTTACACTGACGAAGCGTTATACAACGCCAGAGCAGGCTTGTTTTATAGCGCCCTCTTTTGGTGATAGTTTTATCAGTTACCATCAAAGACCGTGGTGCGCTCAGCCTAGACTGGTCCCCTAACTTTATCCGCAAGCATAAAGACAGGCACTAGTTTTACAGACCCAATGATTTCATTGGATTCAATGATTTTATTGGATACAATGATTTCATTGGAAACAATTATTTCATTGGATAAACGTGCAGTGACGTAAGTTTTTCATAGGCTGTGTAGCATAATGATTGGTCTGCTCCGAAGTGACCATCAGGAGGAACTTTCCGATTGTCTGCTGCCGCGCGCGTGAACATAATGTTTGCATGTAACGTTGTTTTATTCACAATGTAATATGAATACGTATTTTAATTGATCCTGCCAGTTGCTCAAGGCTGGTATCTGGCGTTATTCACGAGCCTCGAAGTGTGACGTCAGATGTTCGGGCTACGCTCGGTCCAACCGGTCTCACCCAAGACAATGAGCTTGTACAGATTCTTGTTCAGGATGTCGTGATGCCTGATGGGAACGATTGTCCTGCTCATCGGCGCAATGCGCACAATCATATGTAGGCCTACATATACACACACGGCATGGTGTTGCATGGAGGCTCCATGGATAATTTTAAACCAAAGTTGCAGGAAGAATATTGCAATCGAGCCCTATTTTTAGTACACGGCAAAAAAGACAACAATTATTTGCAATGGATGTACACAGAGAGCTACATTATTACTGACAGCTGAATCTTTTGTAAACAGGAAGAGGTGACCGGGGGTTATTAGGTGGGAAGATAATTGTCCAAAGCGAACGTGTTTACGTCAACCCATCCGACCGCCATTGGATGAGGCCCTGGGACCAAGCGAATTACAATCAGAGACCGCATGGCTGTGGACAAATAAAATGTGTTCTCATTTCTCTAAACAGTCATTCAAGAATTACTCATTCTCTTATAAATGACCTTTTACCCGTCATTCCAAGTTACTGGATATGAACAAAGTAAAAATTATTCGGGAAAATTTATGAAACATTTTGATACAAAAGCCAAATCGCATGTCCCTTTAGCCTGTTTCATCCTTAATCTATAGTTCCATCCACTCAAGGAAAGCAATGAAAAAAGGGATTTGGAACTAGGTCCAACTGGTCCATTAAATTTTCAAGCCCATATTTTGTTATTATAAAAACATGTACTATGAAAGCAAAAACTATACCACGTTTGTGCCTATGGGCTTAATTGAATCACATAAAGTAAGCCGCCAAGTAAAACTTACAGAATGTGTAAATTGTTTTTGAAAAATTGATTGAAAAAAAAAACCACAACCAAACAACGATAACGGTAACGACAAGGGTAACGGCAACGGCAACATCAGCAGCAGCAGCAGCAACTTTAGCAACAACAGCAACAATACCAACACACACACCCACACACGCATAAAACAAGCCAACCGTTTTAAATTATATACAGCAGCTATCCTTTAGATCGGTCAGAGAAAACACGCGTACTGCCACTTTCCAATAAAATATAATAAGACAGTTTTTAGTTGGCTTTTTAAAAGCTAGATTCGTAAATATTATATAATAATAATAATTTTTTCTTTTTTTTGATCAGGGAATAAGTTTTGTTTGTACTGAGAGCCTGTACTCATTATAAAATGTGTTCCAATGCTTTACTTTGGAAAACAAAAATAACATCGCAGCGATGAATTACAGTCTGGACTAATATCGACCAAAACCGGGCTATAGCTTTCTACACTCCAAATCATGTTGCATTTACGGTCTATTCAGTCCCTTTAATGTATTCACGCAAAGAACGCGACCAGAAAAGTTAGCGTTGAATATTTAATGAGTTTAACTTTGAAGGTATTAAGTGATCGATGGGGAGTATCGCAGGGTAAGCACTTTATGTTTTGAGTATTGTACAAATCGTGACATCTTGTTGTTTCGTTTGGCAGCATTTTGCAACTTAAACCTTGGATGGTTACAAAAAGAACTTCCGTCATAATGTGCACGCTGCACCATATTCAAGTGTTTCCGTTGAAGACGGTTAGAGCATACTGATCAAAACGTCGAGTTGTCACAATTTTTTTTTAATAATTTTCAGAACCACCACAGCTCACTTTGATAATAGATAACTGCTGCATGGTTCCACCACAAATTTAATTTCAGCAGTTTTTTCACACCAACAAATGTTTCATTTCTCATGTTTAATTTTCTAAAATTACTAATTTGAATGGTAAATATTGCTGTAAGGGATATTCTCTGACAAACCACGATGCGACGGATGACATTTAAAAAAAGTGTTCTTTCCTAATTGGGTCTGCTTTTTTGCCAGGAGTTATTGGTTTGTCCTTGGATTTAGCAAGGAACAGTTTGTGCACGGTGGCCCATTATGGTTACTTGAAAGCACCACCTGAAGGCCAAACATGTACCTAGGTGTGAGTCTAACGATTATTTGCCTGAATGTTAAAGTTTCAAAAGACTTTGAATCATTGAATCTCACGAATGAATAATGACATTTAAATATTTCGTAATCCCTTCATATAAAGACGCTCCCCTGCGAGTGGGTAGCTCAGGGGCTGGAGGTGATGGTTGATTCTCACAGATGTACGGTTTGACCAACTCGGAGGCGGGGTGCTGCCCTTAAATGCTCACTGGGTATTTGACATGCTTTTTCTGAAATCCTGTATGTTTTTTTGGACAGGCTTGTGTTTTTTCCCGGATTTTACATGATTTCAAGTTTTTCTCAAAACCTTCTTTAGCCTTTAAACTTTCTGGAAAGAACTGAAGGGGTCACCTATGGAGAGTGAAAACAATATACACGGTGTGAAAACTGTTAATTGTGTGTGTCTGGTGATGCATTGAGAGGTTCCGGGTCTAAAGGGGGAGTTGAAGGAAGTTGACTCAGAAGAGGGCATAGTCAGACGAAAGTTCTAAACAATTCGCTGTATGGGGGAGGACACACAGAATCTCCGGGGGTCAGTATCGCCTGCCACAGCGGCAAGCCCAAAATCCAAGCAATGAAGAACTTGTCAAAGTTTCAGTTGATGTGAAGAATTAAGCTTCATTGGCACAACCTAGAGCTTCGGTTTTTAGACTCTATCTACATGGAAGTTTTGGGGTGTTTGTGTGGGCCAGTGGTTGACCTTTGATGCGACTTATTATATGCGGAGTTTTTCTGAATGAAAATGAAAGTACAACACGATTGCATACCCAAGGATATCTGCTGGGCAGATCTTTACCAAACAATCGCCCGATTGTGGCCGAACACGCACGAACACTAGTTTTTCTTAATGCATGAGTTTTCTTAGAGCAAGGAGAGCGGGTGAATAATTCGATGGGATTAACTCTCGCTGTAACTCCATTGTGAGGTATATACCGTCTTGTTTAAAGATGAATTGTGTTATGGCACATCAAAGCTTCCGTCGGTGTTTGTACGGGCAAGCCCGGTGGTATTGTAACACCTTTTAAAAAGTCATCGTGGGCCCCTGCATTATTATGGTGTGTAGACCACCATCTGCCCACTGATGATTATATTTGAAGGGGTTTTCACGGGCACGATAATGTCCTTCTGATGGGTTTTGTTATGGTTCTTGGCAGACAGGGTGTCTGCACCTACGGTGGTAAAGTCGCACCCGTTTCTGTGACATAACATTTCAGGTATGACAACATTCCGTAAAGGCTTTTGTGTCGTGTACACATAAAAATGTTTACCTATGCCGTAGTTCATGATTTAGGTCTTCTTGGCTGTATCCATGTTTACGTATAGGAAGGCTATTTCTTAGACATGTTGTTGAAAGAGCTTCGTTTACTCTGTAAAAACTCACTGACCTGTTGGCACATTTACCTCATCATATGGTTCAGTTAAAGTTATAATCATGCTTTGGTATCGAAACCGAAAAGATTATGTAATTTATATTATATTATCTAACAGTTCTTGTCATAAAGATGGCCATGAGAGTGAGCATCCTGCAAAAATATTTCGTCAGAAATGCCCACGTTGATTAGAAATCAATAAAAGTATGTCGAACGTTTTGCATCTCCAAAACTCACCTCAAGGCGAGTTTTGAAGATTCACATTTTCGAATGCTACAGCCAGAGATGCGGTCACCGCGCTAATTGTGGATGGATTCGACATTCTTCATGAAAATTACTGTGAAAGTTTGTTGTTGTGTCTCATCACGCAGGCACTGTGGTGCAGCTGAAACTTTTAAATGTGGCTTATATTGTATTTTTCTTGATAATGTTGTCTTTAAATCAGCATTACATTGACAAATGCCAATCTTTGACCTTTCACCTAGTTATAAAGACAGTTAGTTTGTCAAGACGGAATGCCATTTCCGAATCTGTGGCCACGTATTGTGTTAATGCTTAGTAACAGCCCTTAGCAACGGCCATAGCCGCAGAAACCAGTTCAGACAGCTATTGCTAGTCTATGATTCAAGGCATGTTCACGTGACGATGTTCACGTGACGATGTAAAACCTGTGGATCGCGATCGAGCCACAGCCGCTCTTTCGGACACGGCTCCTTGCAATATTTGGTCAGGTTGCCACAATGGATGATGTAACCCATGACATCACATGTTTGCAAACGAGCTAACGAGGTGAAGCGTTGGCGGATAAAAAGTTTTCACGTTCAGACCCTCCACGATGTACACAAGACATGTGGAACGAGAGGGAGCACTCGTTATTACAGACGTAACTGCGCTGTATAACTTCATACAGATGCCCACTTACATAATGTTGGTTGTGTGAACTGCTGCGTGACCTGTGTAATGGGTCAGCGCCAATTTCCCAATGGTCAAAAATGCAAAGCCGTGTATCATATGGTTTTGTACGCCACGTAGCTCTTTGACATGTATACTTTTAAAAAACACAAGATACTGAAGAAACTTTTTTGTATGTAAATGCCATAGTATTTTGGTTTTTTCTATTCACGGGTTCATGAAACTGCCGTGAGTTTCTGTGTAAGCACAGCAATTTGACTGCTGGGAAATAGCCTGCTTGTGTATTAACCAGTTTGACACACAGCGTGACAATGGATGTACTTTTACCTTCCGATCCCAGCGCCTCGTCCCCAGGCGGTGGGATGGGCTGACGTTAGTCGCGTTACACCATTCCCTCTGACCTAATGACCCCCGGTCACCTCTTCCTGTTTACGAAAGATTCAACTTTGAATAATAAAGTAGCTCTATTGTGTAAATCAATTGCAAATAATTATTGTCGTTCTCTGACTTGTTCTAAAGATAGGGCTAGATCGCAGAACATTTTTCTGGCAACTTCGGTTTTAAAAGATCGTTAGTAACATTGTCCACGGAGCCTCTGTGCATTATCATAATGTGTGTGTACATGTGATTGTGCGCGTTGCGCTGATCAGCAGTATTGTTCCCATCATGCATCACTACATCCTGAACAAGAGTTTGTACAAGCTCATCAGCTCATCCAAGCGGTCTTGGATGAGCCCTGTAGGGCCAAGCGAAATTTGTACTCGTTGATCCTTCGAGGGTTTGACCTCCTTTGGCCTTAGTTTGGCATACCACTTGTTAGGGCGCAGCCTCGTTATGTACAATTTATGTGGCGTTACACACCGTTGTTGATACGTGATACTTGATTATGAAACTCCGCACAGAGACCAAGAGTTGTTTAGTTAAAATAGCTTTCCATGTTTTTAATATTGGAAATAGAAGTCCGTTCCTTCAGCTTGAATGTTTTGGAAAAGTTTTACTTATGTAAATCTCTGTTTGTGCTTTATTTGAAGAGTGTTGAAGTAAGCTCACTAAACCCAAACTTGCTTGCCTGCTTGTATAGTTGCCCTATGTGGAAGTGTTAGACGATGTAATTCCTGCTATAGACAAGACCCTTGAAATATTCAAGGGTCTTTTCAGAACGTAAGTAAATTGTTTGCAATGGAAAGATCTTTGCCAAGAACGTGTTCACTTGATGGAATCTCTTTTTTCATTAAACGCTAAATTGCAGTTTTAACCACATGGATTTATAGGTTAACTGGGTTCACGGCGCGCTCTGTGCTTGTGATCTTAACGGTATTAAATAACATCAGGTATAGGGAGTCACTAGGCGCACAAACATCATAAAGAAACATCACATTTAGGACATGAGGTGTAAAACAGGGATGTTTCCAATATTAGGCAGGATAATGATATCGTAACCTCTTATAGCCTTTATATGGCAAAAATGGAAATGAGCCAAAAGCGAAACAAATAAAACACAGTCATGGTTTCAATGTACATGTATACAGTCGGGCGTTTTCTATTAAGGTAAGCCGAGATTGAATGTTGAATGCACTCGTTGAGAGAAATTCGTTGGCACAGATTTTAAAGACGCAAGACGCTGCTGGGAAACTCGGCGTAGCCTCGTTTTCTGAAGATCATTCATCTTGTCCACCACCCTCAGGATATTAAGCTTCTTCGCTACAAGCTTCTTACTTTTCCTCTGTTTACACTCAATGGTGTATAAAGTATATTCCACTCATTATTATAAACGCAATAGGGGACATTTTGCAGCTTGTACCGGGCTGTTGTACCGGAGGCCATGTTAATGTGCTCAATGCATGGGTGACCCGGCTGGGCCAAATCGGGGCAATTACTCGATTCACCAGTTCACCAATGATCTTAATAGGCATTCCGATTGTTCGAATGTTCGGTTCGGAATGTTCCTATTTTTAAAACATGCCCGGAAAAAAAGGTAAATCGGCAAAGATAGACCGCGGTCAGTCAACCCAAGGATGGCCCTCACTAAGGATTTACAGCCAGACTCTTGACTTGCAGCCGTCAGTATTAAAAAGCAACAACAATCGGATGCAGTTCTCAGTCTTCGTATAACAATCCCCCGCACACCTTGGACAAAAAGTCACGGCGACGATCAACACGAAGGCGACATACCTACTTCAGGTCATTCATGATCCGCCCCTAAAGCTTCCGGGATACCTGCTAATTATTAATTAGTTACAAAGCAATTCAGTAGACTTCATAAATGTCCTTGATCAGCTGATCCAGACTGACTTCAGACTGAACTGTGAATGGAAAAAGTAGAATGAAGTTTCTTTCTACTTTTACCACTTCAGGTCGTTGCACCCTTTACTACTGGGAATTACGAAGAGTTCAAAATATTACAATTTGTTGCCTCTGTTTGAACTGGGCGCCTTTCCAGTGAAAAAGGGCGCTGAATAGCACTCAACTACTCTTTCCCAAATTGGATTCTGAACCGTGGAGTTTGCTTCCCGTATTGTTCACGTGTTTGCCGTAGGATTTTGGCCCGGAACAAAGACACTCGTCCCGTACAATGAAGTATTGTGCCGGGATTGTTTTCACATCAAGTGGCCTCACTTGGAAGACTTCCGAAGAGGTATTAAGAAAAAAGAGAGAAGAGGTGGGGGAACAAGGAGTCTGCTTCATGAAGAGCTCCTAAGTTTGGTTTGACGGGCGGACTCCCAAACACTGGACTGTCAGTGATTTGCCAAGCACCTGACGTCACTATAAACTCCCTGAAAGTAAAGCCAGTGGTCGCGCATATGGACCAGGGACATTTACAACAAAACCTCTTGGTTCAGGCAAAGCGGGTCATTCGGTCTCCGCAGAGTGACGAACAATTAGCCTCCTTGTTCAGAGGAAACCATCAAACACTCCCAGTTTTCAAACCCAAGGGTTGGTTTTGTTTAACTTTTGTCCTTTGACTTCTGGTGTGTTTGGTATAGAGTGTGGGAAGTTTCTTGCAGAGAACTTTTAATGGTGACTGGTGGCAAGCCCGGCTGTTTTGATTTTTCTTTCTGGCTTTTTGAATAACTGACTGGACAACATGGATTCAAAACACCCAAGTGGACAGAAGGGAAAAGGCTTGTTTTCCAGGGTAAGTGGTTTAGAAAAAACTTGTATATCATGCAATGCAATGTGAGTTCGCTACCTAGCCAACCTCGCTCCAGAGATAAGAGGAATGGATTTTAAGTTTACACGATAGAATGAACAATTCAATTATCGTTAGCTGTGCGATTTTCAAAGTTTATGATCCAATCATATTAACTTTGATCATTATAACTAACACAACTGAATGATAACGTTTCCATTGGGTTCGTGAGGATATAAATCTTTCTAAATCTAAAAATCTAAAATCTTTCATTCTACCACCACCGCTGCCACCACCACCGCCGCCATCACAAAGTGTAGATCCACATGTCAAATGTACAATCACGTCTCGTGAGGTTTTCATTATTTTGCCCGCCACTTTCTATAATCCACGCATATTTACTTGGCAAGTATTCTTTAAAATATTGGTTTCCCTTCTGGGTTCCTTTGAATATCGCTGAACCTTCTTATGCTGACCCATTTCACTTAATACAGCGCTCACAAGCGGCTCGTTTTGACAATTTGATCCCGCGTGACAATTTGAAAGCATTTGTGCAAATCCAATTGATCTCATTGTGAACAAACATTTGCCGACTTTTCAAGCAAGGCTTTTTCATTTTGACAAGCACATATTTTCACTTTTAACTTGCTTGCAGACTGCAACGTTATAATTTAGTTCTAGGTGTAAAATTTCGGTGGAAAAATACTAGCGTAGAAGATAGACGTCCATAATTAGACAATACCTTTCGTCTATAAACCACGGAGTACATGTGCATTTTCCTATCTACCTGTATCATACCAAGACGTCTGGCATCAATTATTAGTTCTTCTGTATAAGTTAGTCTGGTTTCTCTCCCCATGAGGTGCGGCACCTTCCAGAGTCATCATAAAATCAGGTAAAGAGGGCCATGGAGTTTTGTGAGTTTAATGCATCACAGCAGGAATGTTAAGTCCCTTCGAAATAATAAAACAGCGCTTTCGCAGCCATTTTCACTTCGGAGTGTAACACACGTGGCCTCTTGAAACATGCTTGAAAGCTCATTAGACACTGTGACGGCCAGAACAACACAGGGGTTTGGTCACTGAATGTGTGGGATGGTAGATTGTTCGCCCCAATCCGACTCCACCCATTCAACACACGACCTAATGATTAGTCTCACCCACTAACCCACTGCCTGCCCAACTTATTTGGAATAATAGACTGGTGGTAGACGGATGTTTGGGATACGTTTCTCATTTGACGCCTATTTGAATAGACTCAAGACGCATGGATAACCACCGCTGAAGTAGACCCCGAAGCAATTGTAAAACTGTGATAATGTCTTTATTTCATTATATAGGTCTATAGCACCGTTTTTCGTGCGGAGGGAACTGAATAATTTTTTAGGACAGGAAATCTTGAATGTCTCCTGACGAAACTAGAGCGCACAAGACAAAACGTTCAGAAACACCAGAATGCGGTTCTTCCCAGAAACATATCCGATAACGGTTCCTGTAAAAAAACGGTTCAAAAAAAAATCACACTCGGAGATCAACAGAAACTAATAACGAGATCTGTCATTCGGGAATTGAACATTTTATACATTCAGTGTGCTGTATTTGCAACTTGTAACAACAAGCACTGTCTTCTGTTATCCCAATGATCATTGTCGTTGTATACGTCACTGGAATTCAGAGAGACCGCTTTCTTGTTAAACCGTACAATTGATAATGTTTACAGTTCCCCGGAGAGAAATTTTCTGAAATTGCAAAAAACAGTGACTCAAATCAGAGACTTCACTGATAAGGGTTCCCAGTTCCAGGAATTCTCAGGACAGTTGAATGACGAAGACTGTTACGGTTCATGTACTGAACAAGGACGCACCCTGATGTGGGCGTATCACATCCCCTTTGCGTTTCTCGATAAACAAAACTAACTTCAGTCACTTGTGGTAACTTTATGCCGCCGTGAAACGGAGTATGTTTTTCTCCAACTTTCTAGCGAGAATTCAAAACTGTCTGTTTACACACCGTGAAACCTTTCTTCTGTAGTATTCCGCGCATTTGATGTAGTTTACCCAAATAAACACCTTTACCCGCCCTGTGGAAATATTTAACACAGCGCAGTTGCCTTTCAGATGACTTTTGACAACTGTTAGATGATTTACAGACTTGGCTAAATGTGGTAATCATAAGCAACCGATAAATTATGGCTCGTATAATTTGAACGCTCAGCTCTAGAGCGTGTGATGTATATTTATAGTGATTCCACGCTAGCCCACACAAGGTGAAGTGGTATCTACGTAACAAATTGGCACCATAATTTGAAAATGAAAAATTGGTGTCTGGAGATACAACGTACGGTGAGTGCCACACCAATTATCGAGATAACGAGAAAATGTTTCTTGCCGAGACATTTTTTAATAAACTAAAGATGTTGACTTGCCGTGATAATTATCTCCCCAACATCACCACGGCAGGGTTGGGTGATGGGATCGTACATTTGATGATACAAGCATGAAATTTGGCACACAGTCTGTCATGAAAAATATATTTGGCTACAGGGCCATTGCAGGTGAACAAAATATACGTAGAGAGACAAGCAATAGCAGCCATTTTGAAAACTGCTTGTTATTCTAGACCTATATCTAATGTTTTTGTCGAAAGACACATCTGAAGTTGCTCTATACTATAGCCAAATAGCTTTCTCATGATATACTCTGGCTGTGTGATAAACTTCAAGCTTGCACCGTCAAATGCACAATTTCCTCTAGTTGCCCCACTCTTACAACTGAAACCACTTACAACTGGGAGGGAAGAAATGAAATATAGAAGTCGAACTTTTGTTTCAGGATTTCGACTTGGAGTTGAGCTCCCTTTGAACTCCCTACAGGTCGAGCAGATACTAAAACTGTATTTATAAATAATGTATGTTTACATAAACCTGCAAGTGTGACTTCCCTTGTTTCAATCGGCGTCTTATTTCAAATGGAAAAGGTTTGACCCAGGTTAACCATGGAATGTGGCGGCCAAGTCTAGTTGCAGATTATTTTTCAAGAGGTAGTAGTTTTGCCACTCCAAGTTTTGCCACGCACTCATTGTGTTTATAACAGATGTTTGAGGTTTTGATAGCCGCCGATGTTTTGGGGTCAGCAATCCGATAAAATGTAGTTACCACCTTTCAGGGATTGCGAGTTTTCGGTGTAATTATTTAAAAACCAATTTGCATTTTGGATTAGGAGCAATTTGCTCTCGTTGGTCTGAGGAATGTGCCTGCAGATTAGCATGAACTTCAGACTACACTATTGGATTGAGGTGACACCAATTTGTAATAGTTGCAAAAGGGCAATAGGCCTTCCGGACCATTTGATTTATACCCCAGTAAAGGGCCCAATCAATTCGCCAATCCCCTTGCTCAGTACAAAGGAGGCAAAATGCCATAAGTTGTGACTGAGTGTCTGCTTTACAGATTTAATAAATTCAGCCCTAGGCCCAATTTCATATAGAATTAGTGTCAATAAAAACAAACTAATGCTCTTTTGCTTAGCAAATTACTTTTAGGGGACACCTGTTGCAACAGTGTACATAACATTGTATTTTGGAAGGCAACCATTACCTGCTAAGCAATATTTTTCTTAGCTGAGCAATTTTTTCTCAACAAATTTCTGAAGTTTGGCACAGGTTTTTTTCTTCAAGTGTAGCATTAGGGGTTAGCCAAGTCCAGTGGGTCCCAACTTAATACTAAATTGCATAACAAGGCCTCCACTTCTCCATATAGGTAACCTTCGTGTGAGAAGCATTCAACAGCGAATTCTTGCTCTACGGTGTAACTGTGTATTTGATAATTTATTTTAATAACAATTATCAATATGTACTTAATTACTTAGGCTTTAAGTCCACATACTTCCTGGGCATCCTTATTTACTGAGCTGCAACCCCCAAACCGTTGGCCATGTGAATTATAAAAACTATCGTTCATATATATATAGCAATGACTGATTGATTTCTGATGAAGTGCGGAGCTGTAGATGGGGAGACGGGAATGAGATGGGTTTCTTCATATTTTTTTTTGAAATCTTGTGCTTCTTAAATTTGCTGTTGTTTGTTCGTTGGTTGGGGTGTTGGAGTGTTCTGACCTGCTTGTTTGTCTGTTTGTCCGGGGTTTCTTTT
>CM021531.1:8726169-8736659 GCA_010994315.2 Pisaster ochraceus
TATGGCTGCCAACTTTTATCTGGCATGGAATTTGTTGAGTCCGCGTACTTGCAGGGATTCAACTTGAGCACGCATTCAACAATGTGTGAGCTCTTGCATTTATAGCAGACGTCTGCATACTTTTCCCCTGGCGTCGTAAAATGTGTAGTATGAGAACTCTATGAGGTGTTTGTAGCCATTCATATGGTCCTCACAATGAGCCGCAGCAAATCTCGGGAGCTTTTTGTTCCTATATCACCTCTGCAAGGCTTCCGGGCTCGGTAAGGCGATACAACGCGGGACGGAGTCTCCCCCTTTTTATAGAAACAAGATACCCTTTGTACACACTTGTTAATTGTACAGTTGCAGTAAAGCTCGCCAGGGATTATTTGCATATACCTGCGGTTCTGTCCACAGTAATGTTGGCCTCATTGTGTTTAACAGTTTGGCCAAGGATGCGTGACACACAAAAAACGAGAACATGGTGCGTAGTCAGGGAGCGGGTAATCGGAGCAGCGCAGCAGGGGAATTATCCATGTAAGGTTGCTTCTTATAAGGAGACGACTGACTGGCCTCCTTAGTCGATTATAATAATCCTTCAAATTAGTTTTTTCTTCGAGGCAGCTGAATTTGGCTGGTAAACTCAGAGCAGTGGCTGTGTTATTCGAGACGGATTCCGAGTTTGTTTGTTTGTTTAAAAATAAACTTTTTATGTACCGTTCCCCATTCATACATTATAGTACCCATTAACAAGTTGTGTGTTTTTTTCTTGTGTAGAAAACAGCCACTGCAGTGAGAGCTATTGGGCGTATGACAGCACTGCGTCTGTTTAGCAATCACAAGAAATCCACCGGTCAAGATCCACTTGTTGGCACCGCGGATAGCACCTCTCTGGCCGATCTGCTGAAGGCAAAGCGGGAGGAAGACGCACAGCGAGAGTCCTGCACCAAAGACACCGACCCCAAGCCCGCTGACGGTGACGAGTCGGTTATCGATCTGAACGATCGGGTTGAGCCGGTCAGCAAACCAGTCACACAGGCAGAATCTCCGGAAAGGTATCACGTAGAGGATTTGCCTCCCCGCAGAGTTATTGATACGGACATCATCAGCAAACAGGTAGATAACACCGATGGGTGTAGTCCGAGTACAAACACATCAGTGGACGGTTCGACCATAACAGACGCCGAGGCTCCCTTTTCAAACTACGGTAGTGATCTCACGAGTTCTGACCAAACCTCGGAATTTGCCGAGTACGACCGAACTTCTGATCTGGGACTTGCTGATTTCAATAGCCACACCTCAGACTCGGAAGACATGGATATTGATACTGACAATCCCGCCAAGGATGTCACCGAGGCGGCCACCGCCATACAGGCCGTGTTCCGGGGCCACCGGGCCCGCAAGCGTACTTACCAACCGCCAGCCATTCTCGAGGACATCCGCGACTGCGACGTCTTCGAAGGCAGTGCTGCGAGGTTTGACTGTCGAATCTCCGGATTCCCAGAGCCTCAGGTGTACTGGTACAAAGATGGCAAGGAGATCAAAGAAGATCGCCATTACCGGATCGAATTTGATGAAGTAGACCTTTGCTCGTTGATCATACGGGAGGCAGAGGCCGACGATGATGGGGTGTACAAATGTGAGGCAAGGAACGCCGCAGGGACGGCCTTCAGCAAGGCTGAACTTCTGGTTGAAGGTAAGCCCCTTTCGTGCGTTGATGCCTAATTAGTTTATAACTAACAAGGTCTTATTTTGAATGTTTGATTACCTCAGTGGAGTGCCATTCATTGTGCCAACCACTCAACGAAAGAACCAGAAGAATTATAACTCTCCTCAACATAAAATCTCACCGTACTTTTCTTTTGACAAAAGAATGCTTTCCCTTTTGTGATACCAAATATTTTGTCTGTTAATAATATAAGTGAGATCTCCGAAGGACAAGTTTGTCTAATCCCCTTAAATTTCTTCCATGGTATTAAAGCACATGGTATACCCTTCAAACAAGATCTTCTAAAGGAATAAACACAATGAGATAGAAGTGTAATTGTTGTTTTGAAAAATATATAATCCATCCCTTTTTCGAGAAGACACAATTTCAGATTTCATTCATGTATCGAGGCCTATTTTTAACTTGATGTATTTTTTTACCTTGGTTTCTCATCAATAAAATTGATGTGCAATATAATGATATAACACGATATAAAACCTACCGACCAAGGTTTTAACATTATATGGAATTTAAGGTACCTAAACAATACAGTGCATGAACTAATAGTATACTCACATTCATGTTGGAACAAATCAAATCAAATATGAAGTTGTGTAAACAAAAGGTTATAAACCAAAATCCAAAGGCCTGGGGACAACGGGCATTGCGAAGGAAACAGAGGAGGAAACAAATTAAAGGCAGGGTAAACTTTTGGTAATTGTCAAAGACCAGTATCCTCACTAGGTGTATCCCAAAATACGCATACAATAACAAACCTATGAAAATTTGGGCTCAATTGGTCATCGAATTTGCAAGAAAACAATGACAGAAAAAGCACCCTTGTTTCATAGAATTGTGTGCTTTCAGATGACTGAGAAAGGCTTCACGTCTGAAGCCTTTCTCAGATTCAATTTTTATGTGTGAAAAGTTTCCACTCTCTCTAAAACTTAAATACTTGAAAGGGGGACGTTTCTAACAATAGTTTATAATATCAACAGCTCTCCAGTGCTCTTCACCAATTAATGGTCATTTGCTTGTGGAGTAATTATCAGAAGTACACCCTTCCTTTAAAACATGACATAATTTATACCTCACTGAAACAAAGTTTTTATAATCGCAAAACCCAGGTAGTTTACACTTCGTGTCTTTGTAAACAGCAATACTATAAATACATGTGATAATACCGTGTGCATCTCATTGGGGAGTTGGCTCAACAGAGAGCCATAAACACGTCCAAGCATTACTTGCTCTATAATATACACACCGTTGTCTACGCACATTGTTATGCACTGTAACAACTAGCTTTTGTCTGGTTTTGACTGTTCTGTATCAGTAATCAATACACTAGCTGAATAACAATTGCGGTATTACACAAGCGTTCCCTTCTTTAGCTCCCATCTTTTTAAAAGTGAAAAACCAAATGGGAAACTAGTTGATTGAAGTTGGCATGTTGATTCACAGCGACGAAGTTTGGTTTCGGGTGTTTACAAAAGGATAACCCTAGTATGGTGATGTTGTTCTCAACTTGCAATTGTTTTCAACCACAAGACTAGCTGAACACTTCTTGAATTCTCCACGCCTGTTACAAAAACAGGCATTCCTGTCGCATGTTTGCCTCTTTGTTGTTGTTGTGGTGGTGGCTACTTCGACAGAGCCCACCACTTCGGTTTTGCCGAGGGTAAAACGCTCTGGCCGTCCGAAGTTAGCAGTAGTTTTTAATTTTAGCCACTAGTTTGTTATGTCTGGACAGCTCCACGGTCTGGATGATGGACGTGTTGAAGTGACATGGGAATACGAAAGAAACGTCTGCAAGACATCCTATCTAAATTACACAAATTGGGAGTTATAAAAAACTCACACATTACCAAATGCACACACAGTGGCAACTACCATTTAACTGAATTCTAAAGAAAGGTTAACAATAACACTTAATTCGATCAATAACACTCATATTTCGATAGTACAATCTTGCAAGTGTCAAGGAACGTTCAATGGTCCCAAATTTCACACGTGTTTGGTTTAGTTCAGTCTAAACTCTGTATTCTCGTCTGCAAGGCTTTAAAAAAGAAAATTTCAGTTGGTGTATAAGACAGCCCTTTTTTTCCTTAGAGCTATTTGCCGAAACCTGAGGTGTTTTTTTTTTTCAAAACAAAAGCAGCCTGAAAACAAGAATCTTTGCTTGTTTTCTTTTTCTTTATGAGGCTGATCAGCTACACTTTGTACTATAACTGGACGTGCTTTATGGGACTAAACATTACTTTGGTTTCGACCTCTTGTTGTGTTTTTTCGTGATTGTTTTCGGTTAAAGCTCGTCATCACACCCGTAGATAAGACTCCCTTCCTGCCATGCACGTATTTTGTTAACCTCGGCTCAGAAGTCAGATAAAAACTGTCAACAAAACGCGGAAGCCTTTGGACTGGTACAAGTCAAACGACACTTGGGACCCGATGTAAGCCAACCGTACAGGAGGGCTTTATCCATCTCAATGCGAGTACCGTCCCCCGAGAACACCCCCGAAATAATTCCACTGAAAGGAGCTCCTCGAGCAAGTAGGACATATCCGAGTTTATTGACTATGAATGGCTTCGATTCGCAAAGTTTTGTCAGTTAGTCAACTCAAAGCGTGCACATCGGTTCGATTTTGGATAAGAACTGCGATCTGATCAGGGAGAAATTGCACGCCATCTCCAAGGAACCATAAATTGAACGCACAGTGCGCCCTCTTTTGACACCCTGCTCTCCTAAATCTCATGTTTACTTCTACATTCCGGGGGGGGGGTGTTTGTTAATGCTAATGATAGCACATTCCATTGGATTTGCCTTCAGTGATCGATTGATATAAAGAGTATATTATGCAGGTGTGCGGTAGACTTATCGTCTAATCTCATGTTATCGCGTATTATACCCACTTTATCTCGCAAAACCTCGAATGAAATTTTGTTTTGGATAAAGACATGGGAACTGCCAGTGCTCCCGTAGCAGTACTAGTAAGTAACAAATGCCTTGGAGGCGGGGTGTAACAACTAAACTTTGACGTTGTATTACAACAAACTTAATGAAAGTCACTAAACGTGAACTCGAAACAGGGGCTAAACTATAATGGAAGGATCACATGATTAAGTAAATGGTTGTTGTTGCATTCTTGAATTGTGCTCTACAAGGGCTATAGAAAATCTCCCATAGTTTATGTCAAAATAGTAACTTTTATAACAAACAAACAAATAAATAAATAAATAAATAAATAAATAAATAAATAAATAACACATTATCTCTTTGTTTAAGAAGTATGAATGGACACCTACATGATAACATTGCAGCCAAATACTTCAGTTCTGCAGTGAGGGATCAACATTAATTAACACTTAAAATGGGCCAGGCCCCACGGAACCTGGACCCCAGGTCTTCTCTGACCTGATACCTTTTAAAGTGTAGGGCCTAGGCATACTTCTCTTTTTCTAGAACTACCTTCTCGTTTAATTAAGCCTAAGGGAAAGGTATAACGGCAAAAAAACGTATCACCAGGCCTGGAAATACACAGAGGCCACAGAGGCAATGGCCTCCGTTGCCCTGGTCTTGGCCTTGGCGCCCCTTCAAAACTTTCCCAATGAAAGTGCCCTTTAGCAGGATGAAAATGGCCTTGCCTTCTCAAAGATTAAATTCCAGGCCTGTGTCACTTGACGCTTACGATGCTTTCAGTTCGTATTAACCCTAAAAACACAATTAATTTGTGTCAGAATGACTGAAATATAAACCACCGGACCCGCAGCTTTAACTCAGTAGGTGTATAATGGGGTTTCCTTTTTCTTCAATTTGAGGACTTCGTAAATAGCTTTTTGACCCGCTCTCTGCTCGTGTTCCTTTATAATTCTTTGTTCTGTGAATAAGTAGCATAACCTACCAACTGAAATCTGACGCTGTTGACACAATGTGAATTGCGTGTTAGTGTTTACGCAGGGATTGTTCGTCAACATGTAGAGGAAAGGACTTTTTGGTAATGAATACCGATTGCCTCCGAGAGGGGTCTTTGTTTTGAGCGGGCCAAGCGAACACTTGCTGAGTGGTTTGGGTTCCGTATTCATGCGTTCTCATTCTGCTTCGGCTTCCTCATCGGTCGTGAGTCTCTGTCTTATGATACATGTACTTAAATTTTAAAGGGCATTCCCGGTACTACTTACCAAAGTCTTAAAGGCCAAGACACAGCAAATTTGGTTTGCAAAACTTCTAGGCTGCATGGCCCAATAATAGCCTACAATTTGCACAGATGCATCTATCACATGTTTAGATTTTCAATGAGAAGAACATGATGTCGTTTTATAAAGTGATGAATGAAAGCGTAGGGCATGTGTACAACTCGGAAAAGGATCGGTTGCTGAGACAGTAATACCGTTTTTGGGTCCGAAATGCTCCCCTTTTCAATCCACCTCGTCACCAAATGTAAGGTTTCAAGTGTTTTGTTCCAGAATTTTCGCACTGGCTAGTGGACAAGAATTCACCTTTGACGTCCTTGCTCTGTCTGAACCGTTAAGAAGCTGTTTCAAAGATCCCGCTGTGTACCGAAAAGACTTCCGGTTTAGTTTTATTTCAAGGTCTTGGTGTCGGGCAGTCAGCAGGTGCTTGTCACTGAGTTTTCTTGATTCGTCAAATCATAGAGAAAGGACACCCTCTATGGTCAAACATGGTCAAACCATGGGTCAAGTGGGTTCGGAAATGTCAGAACCATTAATTTGGTGTATGGTCAGTAATTGCTGTTGTCTGTAGAACCATGGTGGAATCGTAATCTTCTTAAACTGAAAACTGATGGTGTATTTTTTTTTTACCATGACGGTCAGGTCACTTTACTGTAGCCTAGACCGTAGAGCTAGACCAAAGAGCAAATCCTTCATGGTTAAACCATGTTTAAACCTAACAACCACACTCGAGGTCGCTATAAATTGAAAAACAAACCCATTCACCTAGCAATGCATTTTCCGTATGTAACGTGTGTTCTCAGACAGGAGTAATTTGCCCCTGAACTGGGTCACTTCACAGCAGCAGCATTCCGAGTCCACAATGAACGTAAACACGGGTCATTATTTTGGGCAACCCCCTCGGAAGCCACTCGTGCCCAAACCATAGCTTTGCACTGTTGCAACACCCTATAATTATAAAGTGGTTGAAGTGCATTTAAAGTGCCACGTTGTCCTCTGATTTCTCGGATACGAAGTTTTAATCAACTCGTTCCTCTTTCCTCCACACAGTGCTTCATGACGAGACGTCGGATGCAGAAGACGGCGGGGCCCCATCTGAGAAAAGGTATGTTCCTACCATTCAATTCATGGTGTATAATTTGTGTCAGTTGAAGTCGTAAAATTGTTTGTCAGAGGGGGGTGTCTGGATGTCTTTTACCAGACACTCTGCTTCATCTGTCATTCGGAATGAACTGTCAGTTTAAACACACTTTTTGGACTAGTTTTCCCCAATGATTTATAACCCCCCTCCTCAAGTTAATGTAGTGTGTACAGCATAAGATGTAAGAGAATACAATCTGGTAAAATCTATAAGAAACATCCCCTCAATTATAAGTACCAACTACAAATTATTATCAATTATTAGGTCCAACATGAAGATGAGCACAAACAATTGCTACATACAGTTGCTTAGCAGGCCTATACGTTGAAATAATGTTACTACTACTAGCTCAAAACGCTACTAAGTTTACATTTTTGCTGCTCCAACAGACCCATATTTTTTCTAGCAACATTTTCTGCTTGAGGGGTGTACACAACATTGGTAAGACTAAGAGAATGGAGGTCTACCTCCATGAAAGATTGACAGCATGGTCTAATTTATAAAGGTGGTTGTGGTGGAAAACTTCCATTGAAATAGTTTTGCTTTAAATGCAATAGAGGTAAAGTTCTTTGAGCAAGTTGAGCTTACACTTTCACAGGTATGTTATGAAGGGAGGCCTACATAAATGTGAGGGTGCTGGTCTTTGCCAACTATTAATGTTTTCCGCGTGCTTTCTGGTACTCGGTTATTTTCTTTGCTTTTTTTCCAACGCGTTGACTAAAAGTCATGATTTGCCTGCACGGGGCAAACATCAAATACTTCATCGTACTTATAATCCACTATTTCAATAAGATTTCCAAGCGGTGTGTGATTGGTTCAAATCCTGTGTATTGCGACATGGAGTGGCCAGAACTTTGGTCACGTGGTTGCTGCGGACGCCATTTTCGGTCTAATGCAACACAACCCAATGTGCAGTCTAGTCTGGCAACCCGTGTGCGCACACACATGCATTTTTAGGTGACCATAAATGTCTTCTAGTCGAACGATACCTCAGCCATCGAAAACTGGTATATCTTCTTCCCTTAACTTTAAACATCTGTTGAACTTGGGTAATAAATTATGCTAGAGTCGGTCTTTGGGCCATTGGACGAACATAACACACCCATTTGAAGTGAACCATGCATGAAATTGAAGTGGAACACTTACCTGCATTCCTACACATGAACACTGCACTCTTCGATCGTGTATGTAATAAATCTCCCGAATGTAAGGCCCTATTCCCACAATCGTTGGTTTGGATTTGTACCAAAGGGATATATTCCTATACCGCAGAGGGTTCAAAGTCAACAGAGGAATGTTAATCCTGTCAGTACGGATGGATTAATATATATTTTGTTTCCAATTACGTGTAGTTCACGATTGTGACATATTATATACTACTCTCCAAGTTCCCATGCGACTGTTATTTGATATTGATGCAGTCGTCTGCGTGTGGATTGAAGGCGCATCTCCCAAGACCATTGCTCTCTGCTACGACCTGTCGTACACACTTATTGGAGACATAGTAATCGTTGCCGAATACAAATCTCAACAGACTTCTAAATAAATATCACACTCCTGTTTTTAAAAGATTAAACCCTTTACCCTCCCCCGAGATACAGATCGATATACCAACCTTAAAGGGGCACATTGCCCTCAGGTTGGGTGCTTTGGGCTTTAACACGATCCGTCATATTTCACCAAAAAAAAAATTACTCCACAAAATGGCAGACCGTGTCAGTTCACGAAGTAAAAGGGAAAACACAATTTCCAAGGAATTTTTCTTTATGTGAATCATGATATTCTACCTTAAAAATATCTTTCCAAACATATTCTCTTCAAAACAAACGCGTCTATTGCCCAGAGCGCCTTCGGGTGCTTACCGTCCAAGGTCATGGGCACTAACGTGCAGAATTTCGCGGTAGGCAGTGCCATGAAATTTGGCCCAGTTCTGAACGATTAGACCACTAAAGTGCTGAAGTGGTTTTAGCTTCTTCTTTTTTCTGTACCAGACATTCATGTCAAATCCTTCTTGAAATGTACCCCTATCTTCTTCCCTGAAGGCTTTGAGAGTACCGCGTTATCATCTGTAAACAGTAAACAGACACACACCAAATGATTTTCTATTTTAAATGATATCAGGTGTTGCCACCTTTCTCCAAAATTATAATACGATCACTAAGGGAAGCAAGATTCGTGACTTTCAAACTGAGTGATGAGTGTAGGCCCACATGTACATGTATGTTTACACATGTACATGTACGCTTGTACAGAATTTGTATGTCTGGGACTGGCGCTAGTATTAGTTTGGTTATAGCCTACATTTTGTGGAACTATCTCAATCGTACAACTTCAATCGTACAGTTTCAATCTCACTTCATACAAGTTGACTTTTTTGCAGTCAAAGTTGACTTCGTGGTAACCTGCCGCAATAAGTTATCTCGTTATCTAAATTAGCGGTAGGACACTTTTGGAGCTCCGTAGGTATTACCCTAGGAAGAAAAGAAAAAAAACCCCACACACACCTTGAATGGCCCAGGGCATGGAAGAAAATCTCCTTGTTTGAGTTTTTCTCGGCCAGTGGTGCTTGACTTCTTGGAGAAACCATAGAAGGCGAAACCATAAACAAAACAAAGCCGTAGAGAGTTCGTTTGTAAACATGGAAGCGTTTCTCAGAACGGTGAAGAGAAAGTTTGTGAAAATAAGCAAGGGATTAGTTATTTCGAGTGGGGGTGGGGGCAGCACAGACCACCCGGAGCTAGCTATACTGTGTTGAAAATACAATGTACCTGGTCCTTCACAAAATCTAGGACTAAAACTCAGTGCTTTATTTAGAAACTACAGCAAAGTTCCATTTGGTTTCTAACTAAAGCGCTCCAGGGCAGCTGGTACCCTGTCACAAAGGTGGTTATTTCACAAGTGGCGTTAAGTGGTCTATTGGATTACGGATTTCATCGTCAATTACCGGTTACCGTTAAAATCTGTCCATTAATCACTCAACAAGGGCTAGCGTTAATCGCCACTCAACTCTGTAGAGTGACCAGTTCTTAATTCTGCCAGCGGAATTCGTGCATTTATAGCATCATTTGAGGTCAGCTGTATTTCCATTGGCTCTCCTCGTAGGACAAGCAACCGTCGGCAAACTGTAAACGAAATAAAACCAGGTTTAAATATACTCTCCTATTTTTGAATTGGTCCCCTTCGTTCAACCGAAGCCGTCATTAAAAATCACCACAGACCTGATGGCGGCCATGGCTTCTTTTTCTCCTTGTCTTGGCACTGGTGCTGCCGCCATTTCTCCCCGTACAGTTCTGCACGGACTTACATTTTACACCAGAAGTACCCTTTGCAAAAGAAAAACGGCCTTGCCTCTTATGTCGCGTTAAGTTTCAAGTTTTTCCCTGACGTTGAAAATAACGGAATATGCCTAACTAACAGTTTTGTCTGAAGAGGCAACTTTTGCAGGAACAGTTTTTTGTTTTTTGTTTTTTGTTT
>CM021531.1:8736803-8761097 GCA_010994315.2 Pisaster ochraceus
CCCCCCCCCCCTCCCTTAGCTAGTACACCACTCTGGCAAAAAAAAACCCAAAAGTTTCCATTCCCACTGTGGCGTTGACAAACCCAATCCAACCATCATGACTACACGAGAGCATGGTTTATGCCACGCGAACACGTCAGTGAAAGAATGCAGGGAAGCGCTAATATTTTCAAGTTGTGACATCATACGATGATTTATGAGCGGATTTTATTGCCCCACGAGGTCACCTTTTCGTCGTGTTTGTGCTGGCCCGCGCATTTTTATGGACCAATAAATAATTTTAGATTTTAACCTTGTCAAGAGAGTGTCTCGGCCTGGTCTTTGTTTGCGTTTCATCAGACTGTTTGTGAGTGTGTGTATGGAAAGGAAGGAAAAAGATGACACTGGTATTAAATCATGAAAGGGTTTCGGAAATTAGTTATTAAATTCACCCCATGGAGTCGAGAGAGCAACCGTATTGTCAATTTAAATCTGACAAGAAGAGTGAATTCT
Organism: Pisaster ochraceus; assembly: GCA_010994315.2. Classification (NCBI taxonomy): domain Eukaryota; kingdom Metazoa; phylum Echinodermata; class Asteroidea; order Forcipulatida; family Asteriidae; genus Pisaster; species Pisaster ochraceus. The sequence goes on from CM021531.1 coordinate 8,737,296, forward strand.
TAATTCGCAGATCTCAAACTGATTTCATGAATTGTTAGAGATTTCCTTGCTTCCTAATACAATGTCCTTGTTTGTGGTTAAACATAATGTTTTTGTTACATCATCATTTTTATTATTATCAGAGAACAATTTTGCCTTTTTTTTCACATAAAAGTGAACTTCGGGCGTATGTATGTGACATTTAACGAGAACTAGAAACTCCACAATACTTGTATTGCCTAAGTGGACTGTGAGGGCGCTAGTTCAATTTCGATGATCGACGAAAGACCGGTATTAAGCCCAGCTAGCACATACCGCTGAAGACCTCGCGCTGAAGTAAATAGTGTTTGTTTTCATTTGGGGAAAATATTTTCAAAACATTTCGTTTCTCTATGAAAAAAAAAATCAGTTTTTGTTCAAACTACGTGTAGCACGACTGCACTCTAAAATGTTCTGCGTCAAACTTCCGGGTCAGAGGGTCAGACCCGGAATCTGTGTCAAAATTACCCAGAAATGGGTCAAACTGACGCAGAATCTGATCTAAAATTCCATTTTGTAACCATATCCAGAGTCAGCCTGACCCAGAAATGGATCAGGTCCCCTGGGACACGGGATCCGGGTAAAATCTGACCTGGGAAATTTCAGAGTTCTAGGTTCTAGGAATACATTTATCACCCACCAGTCTAATGTTTTGAGTATGTCTTCAACCACAATTGTAAATCAATATTTTTTTCTTTTCATATGTTTATTTATTTATTACATTTCATAACCCCATGCATTTCACCTGGAAGGAATCAGCAATTTATTATCCAATTTTTTTTAGGTATAGGCCTACATGCTATTTGAATATTTTTACGGGACAGGCTAATGCATATTTTGATGCACTGTTTACAGTTTTTCGAACATTTATTTTAATATAACAGACTGATTGGATTCATACTACTTCTTTGGTATTGAAAGCTTAATGTTTTCAGTTCTGATGGGGGTCAAACATTTCAAACTCCACGGAGTTATCACCCCCATGCTCAAAAACAATGTCAGTATTATCATCTATATAAACCTACGGTCTCAAAAAACACAGCTCACCTTTTTATGCACCCAAGCCGTGTGTCCCAGCAGTATTAACAAAAAGGTTGAAATGTTTGTCGAAGTAAACAAACAAACTAGTTATTGAGCCAGAGAAGTGGCAAAGAATGACCTTTGATTCAATGGGAGTGCCAAGCAATCTTATGATCAATGCCTATATGTACATGTACTGTAGACTTCAATAGCTAGCCACATCCTGGCTTGAACAAATACAGCCGAGGTCACATTTCGTGTTGGACATTGTTGGTGTGAACATGTAACCATTTTGGAAGGAGTATAAAACTATTCCTGACAAGAAGGAAGGACAAACGAAAACTAAAATTTTGTCTTATTATTGCCTTGATAGCAATTCGAACATCGTACATACTTCAGCAATTGTCCTTGCATGTACACGAAATATTTTGTTTAAAAATTAATACTTTCTTGGAAAGATTATTTTCAAGGAATCCCGTCCAAAATCTGGTGTCGTGCCGTCTCGTGTAAATGTAAGGTCATGCATAATCTCATAACACTATTCTCGTTGTTGTACCCTGTCCTAACACTTCATTTTCCAATCAATTAGGCCTCAGTGATGGCCAAAATGAAGTGATCCAAAAGGTAGGACAGTCAGTTTGTCAACTAAAAGACAATTGTGAAAATCATGACACATTTTGACAATCAAAACTAATGAGAACTACCGCCATTGGTGTTGTTTTGGTTTACGTGGTTTAGAAAAGAACATCTTGACGCAAGACTAACAAATAAAGAGCAGTAATAATGAGGTTGCGCAAGCGTACGCAACCCTTTGCTCAAAGCTTTCGCCCGTGTACCCTGATTATTAACCGAGTTGACAGCAAGACTCGTTGCATACTAGGAATCCATAGGAAGTACAAATGACCTTATTCAAATGACTAGATTGTATGTTGTTATTGGCTGACGCAGTTTCTTATTTGCTTGCATTCCACACATAGCATTGGCGAGAGAGCGACATCTGAGGGACGAGTCACCCCAGAACCAACGCAGCATCTACCGGCGGACACAGCCTGGAACGCGGACCAAAGCAAACCGGAGGACGTTACCCTGACCAACCACTTCGACGTATCGGCTGAAGTGAAGGAAAGCCACGCAACCTCTTCCAGTCGATCTGATTTCGATTACCTCTCTGGTGGGGATAAGAGCTCCAGCGACTGGACGCCTAGATCGTCTCCGTGTACGAGCGCAGGAGTTAGCCCAAGCTCATCCTTGCTCGAGTTGGACTCGTGGCACAAGCGGGGACGGATCAGCAGTTCGGAGACCCAGCCCATCAGAAACACTGGTAGTTCGGGCAGATTGACGGAACGGATTTCACGATACGACGATCGGAATAAAGGTCCAAAGAAGAACGTCAACAGCATCGGGTATAATTCACCCACAGTGGGCGTCGATACAAGGGGGTCATCGCCAGGGAGCACTGCTGTATCCGGATCCAGTGACAAGCCACCCTACGTTACCCAAGTCGAGAGAACGCCTCGGTCACACATTGCGGAGCTTGAATCCAAACGAAAACCCGTCAGATCTTCAAGCGAACCCCCGCCGGAATTCCAGCACAAGCGTGAGCTTACCCTCAATCGCACTTCTAAATTCGAACAGAGCAAAAACTACAGCTATAAAGGCAGCGGCAATAACACTCGGGGGGTCTATGAGTCCTCGTACAGTAAACTATTGAAAAATTCCCGGGTTCCCTCAGGCACCGAAGGATCCAATTCCAGACCACTGAAGCCCCAATTCGCCACAAAGATCTCGGTTTTCTCAGGAACTGGGTCTAACGGGAAACCCGGTCATTCCAACATCGAACCAAAACAGGACAGAAAATTCTACGGTGGAAGGGAGATAAAAGTGAAGTCTTTGCCCAAGGTGGTTGTGTCTAGAGAGGCGTCCATATTGAAAGGGCGACCCATTGAGTCCATTAGGGTCAAACACGACAAGACAAACGGTCGGCTGTCGAGCGACGACTCGTTGACCGACAGCGAGAAGTCGACAGCGTCTTCCGGGAATCAGGAGGTAAAGAAGACGTATCTTACGGAGAAAACCTTTGAGCTTATCGGGGACAGGGCCCTGAACTCTCGCCAACCAGGATCCGTCCTCGCTTGGAAAATTGAAAAGTTTGCGAAGGGTACCCCTCTAAAAAGTCACACTGTTGTTGAGGATAAAACGCATGTAACAAGTCGGCAGACATCGAGAACGTGGAGCCCGAGCAACGACAAAAGTCACCGGAGGGCACAGTCTGTGGACAGAGCTCTGTATCCGGGGCAAGGTGCTAACTCACTCGCTTCCAAAATCGAGAAATTCTCAAAGAGTCAGTCTTCACAGGAGTCTAAAGTGAAAGTGAAAACGTATGAGTTTAAATCGAGTTCAGTGCGATATGAACTGCAAAAGGGGAAAAGTGTGGATGTAAAATATTCCCAGAAAGCTGAACGATTGCCAGAGCGACAAGCCTGCCCGAAGGTTAAAACGACCTCAAACGAGACTGGTGATGATGCAGGTGACAAGGTACCAGGCGACAATGGTGTAAAAATAGAAAAGACCACAGAACGAGTGGTGAGTTCCCAGCGTGCGACGGAGTCTGCACTAAATTCAACTAAAGGCGAGACTGACATTCCTATTCCAGCGGGGAGTCGTATCGAAAAGGCAATTGAGGTTACCAAGGCATCAGTTGTCCGCAATCTCCCTTCGGCAAAGGATCGTCAGATTGCGACTGAAAAAAGTAAGAGTGATCGTTCTTATCCTTCGAGCGTAAAAACGAGCGAGGTTGATGGATGTGTGAAGAGTTCATCGAATGATTTATCTATTGAGGCGTCTACCGTGACGAGCTCAGTGTCAACGATCACGAAGACGGCCCCGGGAGGTGAGCCAAAGGAAACTACGGCGGCGAAACCAAAAGCGAGCGCTGCCATGAATCGTCGTGGAGTGACACCGGGAGGGATCGGCAAACTCACGGCTCGGTTCGAGAACAACAAACCCGCTAACGAACCGGCGAAATCATCAACGGGGCGGAGAGAGCCTTTTGTCAGGTCGAGTCTAAGCGATAAGAAGCAACTTTTCGACGGGTCCGCCGCTAAACCTAAAACTAATGGAAATAGTGTAAACTATCGTGATATCCTCACACCTTCATCGAAAACGAAAAATGCTACCGCGCTTGGTGCAGGGAAACTTTCTGAAGATAAGAACAATTCACCGGGTAGGCTTGGGACATCATCCTCATCCATGTCGTCCCGTTACCAGGTAAAACCGTCTATCGTCGAAAAGGCCCCAGCTTTCATACAACGGCCACGGGACCAAACGGGTATACAAGGCGGGTCTTTATACTTTGCCGTGTCGGTGGAAGGAACTCCTACCCCGGACATATCTTGGCACTACAAAGGGAAGTCGCTCAAAGACGAGGGTCGATGTGAGATCTACACGGAGAAAGACGTTCACTTCTTGGAGATATTTGAGTTGGAACCAAGTGATGCAGGAATCTATACATGCCGTTTGGTGAATAAAGCTGGGAGAGTCTCGGCCATGGCAGAACTTAAAGTCATAGGTGAGTTTGAATTTGTGTATGTATAAAGATCAATGTATGTTGACCTGATGATTAGTATTCCGAAAGTAGAAAAGTCTGCTTTTCTATCCTGTGGAGTCGTTCTCACATAGGAGAATTTAGCCTTCAAGAAGGACTCAGCTAGTCTAAGAGTCGAAACGTGAGGTCATTACCACTTTTGAATATCGAAACAAAATTCTGAATTTGTTTTTATTGTTACTCAAACGTTAATAAGTATCGACGTTTTCAAAGTTATAATTAATTGTTTAAAATGATTAGTGTCAAGATTGTTATGTCCAAAGTAATTGATCTGGGAAGATTTCTTTGAGGATGACGAACAAATACTTACAAAATTCATTATTTTTCGAAGCCTAGTCATCCATATGCTAGAAAACATTCTCAACGCGTGAAATTACACTTTTAACATTGCTATGTTAATTTTGTATCTAGCTCGGCTATTATGTCAATTCAACTTAGAATCATAATTGACTCGTCAACAATTATTTCAAAGCATTTAAAAATTAGAACCAACATATTGATGTCTGCAATAAACACGTCAAAAGTTCTGGATGTTTCTCGGAGATCACAATAAACGCACGTGTTCGACCTTGTCCGTGTTTGTTCACAATTCATACCTATGTGCAATCGTAATCCATCTTGTAAATAGTTTTACTATATTTAATGTTCAAGCGATAATAGTTATCAGTTTGACGTAACACCTGTAAATTCCTTGCTATAAACACAGTGAAACACAAATTCACAGTGAAACACAAATTCACAGTGAAACACAAATTCACAGTGAAACACAAATTCACAGTGAAACTAAAATTCACAGGAGAAAACAAAAATTGTCAATATCGAAAACATTGTTGTATTGCACAACAGTAATATTTGTTTTTTACCCTAACACAATTCTGTGATAAGCGTTGTTTATCGACGTTTTCAGATACTGCAGAACAAAATATCTCAGTGGGATTCGAACCCATGACCCCCACATTCTCGAGCCTAATGTCTTAACCGAGCCCACTCAGTGACGAGAGTGCAGTTCGAATCCTGTAAATAAACGAGCTGCTGGCACTGCAAATACATGCTTCAAATTTAATTAATCCATAACCTCATTAATAAGTTAAGTGGTCTAAACACGATGACCGTGACAAAGAGATAACTTCTTTTATACAAATTCAACCCCATTTAGAATAATGTGTACACCTTCAAGTGTTTGGAAATACTATCCCAGTACTCTGTCTACACCGACCCCTGTGGTGAAGAAATTGTTACCAGGTTTGAGGAAGACTGAAATTTCTGTCATTTATTTACATTTTTTCAAGTTCATGAACGTTGTGGAATGTGGTTTCCATGGTAAGAAATGGTTCCCCGGTGCGGGGAGTAAACGCGTAAATGGCCCGTCACTGAACTGATTGGCCACGGGATCCAAATAGTTTTTGTAATCGAATGACTTGGGGGGGGGGGGGTGAAACAATTATTACGTTTCGTTTACATTACCGCGTTTACATAATAGTGCCGACTTGCCGAGACCTGGAAGGAGAGGCGTGTTTCGTGTGGAATACCACTGGCATTCCAGCATTAGTTCATTAATTTGACGGTGATGACAAAATTGTGAACACAAATTTTTGGAGGCTCGGGTTTATCAAATCTACATGTTTTGTTTGTCCTTGTAACATTCAGATTGGTATAATTCCAACCTCGTTTGATTCTTTATCCATACTGGTAATTTCTTTAAACGCGGTAAAAATGAAATTCCTAGATTTTTGTCCCAGTACCGTCATTCCTATTAACAAATACTTGCGCCATCCAAGCAACAGCGCCCTCATTAGGATCGAGGTCTGCAGTCGAGGCACACATTTCCTTGGGTCTAATTTAAAGGTAACTTTAGTACAATATTGATTTTCGGCAGAGTGAACACTTTTTTCCTTTCATTTGATACACTAAATACAAAAATGAAACTTGAAAAAATTAGGGTGACTATTCACAGTTTTTAAGACAAATCTGGTTATGTAACGTGTTTGTGACTCTGATTTCGCATCATGTGGATCGTAGACCCCAAAAAGGTTCAAGCTGAGTCAGCTGACCCAGTATGGATTTTGTGACATTTTCCTTTCAACTCTGACTCTGCGCGTTTTGGCGTGTATAAGCGTCGCATCTTTCGAACTAAAAACTCGTATTTTTCCCCAACCCATGTGCCTATCAATTTATAATACCCTTAGCTCACCTACGTTGTGAGTTCTTTTGATAAAAAGAAAACCCATTATAATGCCAAGTGGAATGCTGTGATTCTAAAATGAATCATGTGAGATTTTTGACATCTTAACGTGCCGTGAAATAACACGTCCGGCGTCTTCATGTAATGTTGCATTGCAGGAATGGTTCACCACCGCGCAATAATAAACACACGTAAGCAAGACCAAGTTGCAATCAATTCATACAGGACTGTAGTACAGGGTCGATAGCTCCATTCGCAAGTATTGTCTAAAATGCAATTTTTCAAGGTGACGAAGGCAGTCGGGTTGGCGTATAAAGTACAGCGGTATCTTTCCTCATTTCTCGCCTCTCGGACCTGGTTCGAGGGTCACTATGTGGATTGGGTTTTCAGTCCCTTATTGCGTGGTTTTTCTCAGGAATAATCGTCAGGGGTTTTCCTCCCACATCTGAAACTTTCTTCGTTGTGTTCTCTCTATGGGTTCAGTGGCTAGTAAAGCGATTAAGTTAGATTATCTGAGAATTCCTGGCCTCTTGACCAGAATTAATAAATGAAATGAAATAAATGAAGGTCTTACCCATTTGATGAAATAATTGCAGATACACCCATCCCCGACTCTATTATGTAAAACACAACCGGTTTATATATGTAATGTATAAACCGTTGCATTACAATGATTAAGGGAGTGTGTATATATATATATTTTAGGTGTGTGTGTGAGCGTGTCTATCCATTAAAACCGAGGACTTTAACAAAAGGGATCCGGGTGTTTGACAGAGCGAGGACGTCCTCGCTTTGTTTTCGTGTACAAACCCAATGGGGACGTCGCTAAAAAAAAACTATGTCCAAACAGTGGGAGAACAAAGGGAAGTCCTCGGGATTTACAGACATGTGTGTGTGTGTGTGTGGGGGGGGGGGTGTCTTTCCACTAAAATGATCAGTTTTTTGGGAGTTTAAATTGAGCATTCCGAACCCGAACCTGTAAATTCATGATTTATTTGACCACTCTAAAAGCAATCAGTTCTTTGGTTTAACTTTTAAAAAGCTAAATAGTGCAGAGTAAAGTGCATTTTTGTCTGTTTACAGAACCAGGTGTTTTCTGTCTTTTTTATGGTGCTAAAATGACGATAGAACAATACATAGTCGTCTGGATAATGTAGAATCAGTCTGATTTTGTGTAAACTGAAACGTACAAGTGGCAGATAAAGTTAACCTTTGGTGTACTCTGCTGATATGTAGACACTTCTCAGAAAGTATCTTTCGATTAGCTTTGACATGTAGAACCTCTCACCGGTTGATCCCATTCACAAATTTTACCCAGATAAAGGTTAAGCGTTTATTTGATCACGATTAGATTAATTCGGCATCCATCAACAATAAAAAAAATACAATATTTAAAACCCCAAAATAGATATGCCGTGGGTAACCGAAAACAACTCTAAACATTTTCCGAAATAATTATCTATCTTCACCTACTTGGTACAATTTTACTTTTTATACCGTTTTTATTTTTTTTAAGTTGATGTGTCTCTGTCTTTTTAATGAATTTCTGTAAATCCATTTCTAGTTAGATATTTAACCTCGTAGCTTAATTAATTGCCTGAGTAGTTTCATCGCTTGTTTTATTGCCTCTCTTTGGTTTTTATATTTTGCAAATATTTTTACGTGAAAAGGCCCTGAATTATTAGCCCTCAGTTTAAAGATGCGTAGAAATGGATAAAATAAATTGACTAATGTTCATTTTGGTATCAAGGTTAACACGTATTGTTATTTTGTTGACCAGAAAATCAATGTGCGACTTCAGTATTAAAGTATTTGTGTCAACAATTCATGTTCAACAAGTAACTAGAAAACTGTCGTCAATTAATTGTTTGACTGATGAAAATCTTGAAGAAGTGAAGAGGGAAAACAGTGTCAGGGTGTATTGTGACAAAAATACTTTATGTTGTGTTTCATTGCTCCACTTGTATTCGTATTATTTTGTATTGTCTTTCTTTTTGTAGAAAAACCGAAGCCAGCTGTAGTGACGGGACAGGCTCCAGCTTTCATAACCAGGATCTCAGATTGTGAGTGTTGTGATGGTGAGGAGGCCTTGTTCGAATGTAAAGTGTCAGGCGACCCCTTTCCTGAGATAACGTGGATCATGGACGGGAAGCTGGTGCAAGAGGACGCACGTCATCGATTCGTGTGCAAGTCAGACGGCACATGCGCCCTGATCGTCACTGACGTCACGGCGGACGACGATGCCGTGTACACGTGCACTGCCAAGAACGCACTGGGTATGGTGTCAAGCACAGCAGAGCTGATTGTAGGTGGGTAACATACCTTGTTGATAATCTGCTTTCTTCAGAACCTTACATATGTGACTCAGCTGTCTCACTCGTTTGAGTTGTCAGTCATAGTATTTTTCAAACCGAATAGCTCTACTCTAGCGAACACTGGGAACAAGAGTGTTCCATTGACATGAAATGACCTTGTCTTGCCCTAGTACTGTATAACTATTTTTACCCGATTTCCATGTCATGCCGGTGTCATGGGGAAATTTGTCCCGAATATGGGGTGAAGGAGGTTGATTCAAAAGAGGGCAGTATCAGAAGAAATTTGTACACATGTCACCGTATGGGAGGCAGAATCTTCGGAGTATGCCTAAGTTGAATCTCGTGCCACACCAGATCGCAGTTATTAATTGAGCTGTCGTAATTTAAGGAAACCACATACATGTACTCTAATTTATTTTGCCATGACTATTGTTTTTTCACCAAAAGAATTCGAAGATATTCTAAAGCCCGAGGAACCGAAGAAGGAGATAAAAACCGAAACTTCAACAGCCAAAGTACAACACAAAGTACCGCTTCTTAGAGATGAACTTCGGTCTGAATCGAAGGAAGAGACAAGAAAGTCTCAACCTTCCAGGGAGGTGGGCAAAGAAAACAATACGACTGGAAGCACCACAAGAGATGAAAAAGACGGTATTGTCAAGACACAACAGGAGACGGAGGTGTACACAGAGTAAGTGCCCGTTGTTTGTTATCAAATTTGGTGATCTTTTGAAAACGATTTAATTGAACATCATCCTAAGTTGTCAGTTCACGGTAAGCGTCGCTTAAAGGTTCCCCAATTCCATTGGGCGTAATGTTGTGGTACTAACCGAACAGTGCTGCTCTAATCAGAAGTGTAACGATCTTCTGCACGTTCCGAATTTCGTTATTGGAAGGGAACAATAGTAAAAACAAATTACTATAAAAGTTAGATGGAAACATTAATGTGCAACCGTCAGTTTCAACAATGTTAAATAGTTTTACACAGTTTGTAAGATTTTGAGGGTTTATGAGATTTTGATGGTTTGTTACCGTGGTTAAGTGGTTAGACATGCAGAACTTGCAATCATAAGGTTGTGGGTTCGAATCTGGCCAAGCTAACCATTAATTTAAAAAAAAGACGAAAAGAAGTATTGTCGCCTAGTTACTGAATCACAATGTATTGATTTGTGCGATTCATAATCATAGACGTCAAACAAAATGTTTGGATGAAAGAAATTGGCTGTTGCCAGCTTGGTGTTTATATTCCCTTGTGGGAGCTTTGCCGAGTTCCCTTAATTGTTGAGAAGATCATTTAAACAAACACACAAACAAACAAACAAAGCTCCACTTTTAAATTTGACAAACCTGTGACTTTATCATCCTAGAGCGCCCCTCAATTACCACCACCAGCCTCGCCGGTCCTCTCTGCAGTCCACCGGGGCACCGGTCCCCAAGCCCCCAGAGTTCATCTTGCGTCCACGATCGCATCACATCACCCCTCCTGAGATGGCTCGCCTCTCCTGCATGGTCAAGGGATACCCCACTCCGACCGTGACCTGGAAGAAGAACACGATGGTCTTAAAAGACGAAGGGAGATTTGAGATTTTCAAGGATGGTGGAGAGGACGTCTTAGAGATTTATGACACGGTGGAAGATGATGCTGGACGGTACACGTGTGTCATAGCTAACGAGCACGGGAAGACTACATCAAGTGCTAACGTTGCTCTTCGTGGTAAGAACAGCGAGTGAAACCTTCAGCATATCGAATTGTTTCTGATTCTCACAATTAATTCATTCGGATCGACCGTTTTGTTAGTCTTGGTTCGAGACGCTCTTTTTGTATTTGACAAGCCATCACCAGTAGTGATTGTGTCGTAACGGTTCGTCTGGAGATAGCGGTCTATATCAGCGACATATCGTACAATATAAAAAATCTCAGCGTCATTGATTCTTGAACCGAGACTAAAATTTTGTAGACATTTTACACAAGTGTAATGTACAAGGTTATAACCAGAAAAATAGTTAAGTTGGTAACCCTAAGAGCATTGTGCTCAGAAGATCCAGTCAAGAATACGATAGGCCTATACATGGTGATATTTTTTATAAATAATTATGTGAATACCATATTTGTGTTGTTTTATTTGGTAAGGCAAAATATCAAGAGACATACCGCCGAAATTCACACAGCGGATGACGAACTCCCGGACCAAGGACGGCAGCACTGCCAGATTCTCATGCCGGGTCACAGGCGAGCCGGCCCCCACGATACAGTGGCTGTTTCTCGGCAAGGAAATTTCACCGGACGATGACATCTACGAGATCGCATTTGACGGCGAGAAAGCTACATTGGTGTTACCGGAGGTTCTGCCAGAAGACGAAGGGGAGTACGAGTGTGTTGCCCGTAACAGGGATGGAGAAGTCTCCTGCAGGGCAAGGCTAAGCGTTGAGAGTAAGTACCGCTGTTATTATCATAGGACTAATTAGTACAATAAAACACTTTTTTGGTCTTTTTTTTGCCCAAATTGCTTCAGAACTTATTCCGATAAGCGATTTGCTAAAAAGCTTGGAACTATACAAAGTGTTTTCATTGAAATCGTTGCTTTATGTAGTTCAATTAATAAAATTGGTTCCGGTCAATGATGTGTAAATGCTAGGACTTAACATTTTGTTTGGTAATGATTTTCAAGTTGCTTAGCAAAGTTCTTGACCTTTCTTGTCATAAGAAGTATCTCGTCTGTTATTCATTCATAAAAGAAAAACTATGATAATGAAAACTCATCGAAATCTCATAAATCACACACACAACAATCGGATTTTTCCCCTCAGTTGCACTTACTGAACCCAGTGAACCTGTCGAGCCTGTTACAACCGTTGCACCTGCTGGGCAAGTTCAACAACTAAAGAAGAAAGGACCTTGGGAGCTGGAACGAAAGACATCCCGCACGGAAATATTCCTCCAAGCTTCTGTACCCGATAACTCCTCTGAATCGGAGGACGAGTCGTCAGCTTTGTCCAAGCGAAATGAGAAAGTCCAGAGTGCCATCAAAAACACACCAGCAAAGCAAGACGTAGTTATTGACAACAGTCCAAAGTACAAGGTGGAAGTCGTGGAGAACCGAGGAGAAGAATCTAAGCCCTATGGATTTCACGTCGAGTCAGATGTATCCGTTGTCTTTAAAGCAAAACTGCCGAAAGATCGCATTGGAGCCCCGCTTGAGAAACGTTCTGTAGAAGCAGATACGATAACCGTAGAATCTACCAAAAAAGAAACACTGCCAGCGTTGGAACTAAAGCTTGATCTAGAGTCAGAATCTGAATCTGAACCGGAACAGAGCGTGCGGAAAGTGGAACCAGTTCAAGTGAAACGAGAAGAACCGGACATTGAAAATCATGTCTCGTCGAGCGATGCTAGTGAGACCGAACCAGAAGCAGAAACCGAGCCCGATAACGTTGCATCCGACGAGAGTGTTTACCGGGAAGCTCCTACGGATAACGGGGTTATCGAACTTGTTATTTCTGATGTGGAACCAGAACCTGAAGTCAAGATTGAGACCAGAGAATCTGAAGAGGCATCGCCGCCTGTGGGTGTGACCCAGAGTAAACCAGAGTTCTTACAGATGCCAAGTGATGTCGAAGTCATTGACGGAAGTCCCTTGGCTCTAACCGTCAAAGTTAAAGGTACTAAATTACTTTTGTCTTGGCTTGCCCTTTTAAGAACACGTTCTAAGATTTCTTTGTTTGAACAGTTCCTATGACAAATATCAGATCATTTACACCAGCCAATTTGATTTTTTTTCAGGAAATCCTGCACCAGACGTGATGTGGATCTTTGATAATTGTGAGATCTTAGAAGATGATGACTTCAAACTACTTCACGACGGGGAGCTTCATTCTCTGGTTATCCGAGAGGTGTACCCAGAGGATGCGGGTATCTACTACTGCAAGGCATTCAATGCGGCGGGGGAGGAACAGTGCTCCGCTAAGATAGATGTCAAAGGTAAGAATGAAAGACCATGCTGGGCAAGATTCAACGATTCGAGTGTTTGGGGATATCTGATGGACTGGAATCGTACGGTTTAGTCGATGTAATGAGTGGCGTGTCGTGGCCGAGTGGTTTAAGAGCACCGGACTCCAGCTCTGGTGTTTCTGATCAGCAGAGTGTGGGTTTAAGTCCCGGTCGTTCCATTTGTGTCCTTGAACAAGATTCTTTACCTTCGGATGGGACATTAAGCCGTAGGGCCCGTGTACTAGGATTGGTAGTGCACATAAATAAACCCAGAATATATTTCATTACCAGAAATGTATAATAATAATATAGTTATAATAATAACCGTACATTTATTCATTTTCAAAACAGTCGTAACAAGATCACAGGTTTCCATAGCCCATAAATTGGGCTAATCCACTATGTATATCCTTGAACACTGAGTGGGGAGTGGATTGGTCCTATTTATGTGGCTAAAGTTTCCACAAAGAAGGGTTTTGAAATAATTGGTAAATTGCTGACAAAAACGTAAACGACGCCCGTTGAGAAGTTTGCTACAAGAATGTATCAAAAGATACTTCTCTCCCCTCGCCCATCTCAACATAGTCAACACTCTAATTTTATGTTGTGATGTTAATTTATACATTTGTTCATTATATTGAAATATATTTATTGTATCGAGGAAAAATATATACAATCTGGCCCCATCATCTTGTAATTTCCGAGAACTTCCTCTCCGTCATGTCTTTCTCTTTAGCCTGCTTCTACCATGGATCAGACCTCTGTCTCCCAGGGTCTCCTTTCTTTCCTCTCTCCAATATTTCAGCTTCATGGTAACGGCTTCTTGCATGCACATGTCCAGTCAATCCTTATTAAAAAACAACCTTTATAAACAATTATTGCTTTTTGCATGCACGGTAACAAATACAAACTGAAGACTGGTCACCAAAAAAAAAAAATTAGTTTACGTATTTATATACGTAATTTTTCGGGTGTGTTCAAATCAGCAAGTCGTCGTAAACATAGAAACGAATTGTTTTGAAAGTTACATTTTTGAAAGCTATAATTATACTTTTGAGAATTTAAGAGAACTCGGCTGTTTAATATTTGTTCGCATAACAAATTAATATATGATGCTTTAAATTTTTGTTTACTGTAACTGGTAAACTGATAAGATACATTGTTAATTAATCAGTAATTATGCTTTTGAGCTGCGATGCATGATGCTGTGTTTAAAAGTATTATTGTTTCCATTTCCGCTAGTTACATCTGTTAGTCTTTCTTTTTTAAACCGTAGCATGGTTGATGTGGAAGAATTTGTTAACAGACGTTTATTTTTAAAGCAACGATTCTTATTTTAAAAGTTGGCTTTAAACCGTATAACAAGTGGAAACAACTCTATGTACGTTTGCTGTGATGTGACAGTGTGGTGTATTGAGTTTGATGCTACTTTGGGTGTGGCTTTCTGCAGAGTTTTATGAAATGTTTGTGCGCTTTAATTGTATCTGATGGTTTCCTTTCGGCTTCAGATCCAGTGTGCCAAGGTTCTCCTCCTAGGTTCACCCAGAAGCCACGCTCGATCACCGTGGACGAAGGGAGCAGTCTCAAGCTCACCTGCAAGGTCGAAGGCGACCCGGAGCCCGCCATCGCGTGGTCTAAAGACGGTCGCATCATCTCGCCAGGCCAGCGTATCGTTATGAAGAAGCTTGGAATCAACCTACGGATACTTCAGATACCCACGGTGCTGTCCACAGACGCCGGATCTTATACATGTGTACTTGCTAATGCCAACGGAGAGGAGAAGTGTACGGTGTCTGTAGTGGTGCATCCACTGGATGAAGAGCAGACAGACTTCAGACAACTATTGAAGTCAAGGTACTGCTAGAAATAACCCTAGATGTTTTTTAATCAACTTTCCCTAACACTTACCAATAAGTGATGTTTGAAGCTTTGCATGGTGCAGATATCAGGCAGTGACTATATAGTTAACTTGCAGGTACAACCACGTGGGGGCAGTGTTGGATCCAAACCAACAACGTCTCAATTCAGAGGCAACAATCCTCCCAAAGGAGATTTGCACAATGGTTGTTCCAACACGTTTAGTAGTAATAGTCACTTGGTTTCTATTTCACCAGTAACCTGACTAGGAATTCAAAGCTATTCAAGTACATGGGTAGTGCATGGTAGATTACGGTAACTGTGCATGGTATAGTTGTATGCATTCAAAACAATGTGTATGTGAATAGTCAGTCGGTAGGTTACACAGCTTTGCTATCAATGGAATATAGTTTAAAGAATTTGGTGAAATATCACTTTTTTGAAATACATTTTGGGGCAACATAATTTTGGGGGTATTTTTACTTCAATTTATTAATTGTATACGGTTGTTCAATTGGAAATATTTTGTTTTAAGCCCGAAGAAGTATTGCTTACATGTATCACTTTATTTTGTTGTAGAATAGAATATCGCCAAAGATCCTTGTTTCGTATTTGAAGGTGGTCGGGGGGGGGGGTAGGGTTGCAGTTTACCCACAGCTCACTGCTTATAGCCCCATGTTAAAAGGGCAAGCTCGATGATCTAGTGAAACGAATGCAGGGTCATTAAGTTCGAGTTGTCGGTGGATTTTTGTCTCTTGAAGCACTCGAGTAAACAGTGCTTTCTCATCTGTGTAGACCAAATAAAACCAACAAAAAACTGCATCATAATTTTGTTAATATTTATTTTCCAGACCTCGACTTCAGAACATCAACAATAACAACACCTTCAACAGCAGCACCGATAAAAGCTCCCCAGAATCTGACCCGACACAGCTGGACTTCCGTCACGTGCTGACACGTCATGTGCAGACAAAGACGTCACCGAAGTTCACCGAGGGGTTGAAGGATATGCGCATCAAGGAGGGGGAAACGGCGGTATTCCACTGCCAGGTTGAAGGGGCGCCGCAGCCTACAATCGCGTGGACGGTGGACGGCCGAGAGATCAAAGAGTCTAAATATTTCAAAATGACAACTGAGGGTTAGTTCATATAAACAATCTTATCAAATAACAAATAACTAACAATTAAATAATATTATTTATTCCACAGGCAATTTTAACATCAACTTAAAACTGTTGCAGTACCAGCGGCTAAAATAAAGAAATAAATGACATCTAGCTTCCGGGCAAGCTCAGGGGTATAGTGGTAAGACATTTGCTCTAGTATAGCAGTTGTCGTGGGTTCGATTCCCACCCAATCCCCAATTCCCATCCCACGAACAATGGCTTGCATAGAAAAAGGATTTTCCAAGTATTCGTTGACCATGTTTCTTTATGTATCGTTTTCTATTTTCAGGTACACTAGCCAAGTTGACCATAACAGAAGCTTTTCCTGAGGACGAGGGTGAATACTCATGCATTGCGTCCAACACAGCTGGCCAGGATAAAACTACATCTGACCTCAAGATCGTCCGTAAGTCATTCTTGAAAAACCATGACTAAAATCAGCCTAAAAGAGATCTGGAAAAAATTCAAACAAGACACTTGAAACAATCCTTTACATCATCAAGGAAATGGGTTTTTGTGAGGCTTGGTGTCAATAATTAGCAACCTGCGCATTCATCTTCCTGTGGTGGTTTAAAGAAGGCGTACGGGTATACCAAAATTGTTCAAACTTTTCTTTCCGCAAAGAACAATTGCATTAAGCCTTTTGTATTAATTGTTATGCCTTTTTTTATTAAAACATTATTTTGAATATAGATATTGCAAACAATTAAACATTCTAATGAAATATTTATAGAGACTCGATTCACTGAGTAACAGTTGCACATCTTCTTCTGATTGGAATAGTTTGGGAAGATGACGATGATGTTGATTTCGCCAAGCCTGGTGAAAAACGTGACAACCTGGATGAAGTCTTCAAGCGCTCCCTGACAATCTCCGAGGATGATGACGTCGACATCGACATCCCACCATCGGGCAACCCAGCCATCACCGTCACCGAAGCCTCACCTAAGAAGGTCAAGAAGATTCCCCCGCCGGTGCCCGTCAAAAAGATATCCCTGGAACGCGCACGAGCGCCCTCATTTGACTACTCCGAGACCAATCCGAATTCAGTCGCCTCCGAAACTGCAGTCTCGAGAGCGGACACAGCAGACGGGGGAAAAGCAAACACAGATCCTGGGACAATCCCACAGTTTGTTGTGGGACTCCGTGATAAGAGGATCACACAGGGCAGTGCTACGGTGCTGGAGTGCGAAGTCACCGGTGAACCTGAGCCAGATATCGTCTGGTACCGGGAGGGAGTGGAGATCAAGGAAGGCGGCAAGTACCGCTACGAATTTGAGGGTGACCACGGTGTCTTGCTGGTCATCAATAATGCCACGATGAGCGACTGCGGGCAATACACCTGTAAGGCCGTCAACCCGGTCGGGTCGGCGGAGAGCTCGGTTCAACTGATTGGTGGAGGTGAGTTTCTCTGTTCCTTTTTTTTATTTTTACCAACAACTGAAAATGTGTTACTTTTTGCAGATTTTAAAATATGCATTAAGTTAACTGTGTTTTTCACACTATAGAATAGACCCATAGATACATAAATCGTTTCACGAAAACATTTCGGTATTGAAACAAAAATACACTAAACCCACAAGATTTCAATACGTTGCCACTCAATGTCACATCCTTGACACATCCGCTGCAAAAAAGGTAAAATGTTGCAATGACTATAGCAGCCGTTCATGAAAAAATAAAACCACAAGAAACTGGCAATCAAATTATGAAAGTTAATAACACTCCACAACTTACGAGTTTAATCATGCAGAAGAAAAGTGCCTGGATATGAGAGGCGATTAGCAAGATTTTCATGGCCGCAAACAATAAAAGCAGGTCCCTGATTTATGAGTGTTTGGTGGTCCACCTCTATTATGAATTGTCGGTACCACGAACTATAGTAAGCAAATATAACCTATATTACATACACGACCTGCCCTTTGTGTCAAGTCAACCTCGTATAATAATTGAACTATAAATAGAGTACCGCCAGTGTAGCCTAATAGCTTGAGAACTATCCAAGCCCCTCTTAAGTGGCGGTGCGACGTTTAATCGTGGAGCTTATTTGGGGATAGAGTTTTGTTAATTTTAAAGTTTTCAAGAATGTTGCCAAACAACATATTATCGTTGTTGTCTAAAGCTTTCCAGTTGTACAAACTAACATGCTTTGGGTTTCTTGTTTGCTGCTCTGTTTTGTTTGCTTTATGCAAACATGTTTACCAAAGGTTAAAGGTACTGACCTCCTTTAAAAAAGTACGAATAAGTTATTCTCATAGTTGAATCGGCAGAACTTTAAGACAAATGGTTGTGACAACTTTTTCAAAGTTAAGATAACTTTCGCAAAGTTAAGTGATCTTTTTAAAATTGCGTTAATGGCTTGAAAATCATTTGACAGATTTTTTCACGGATGTGCACATTTTTGTGCATGTGAACATTTTTGGATGTACAATTTTTGTTGTGGGCAAAATATTTGAATTGTAAATTGAACAAACGAATGCAACGAATGTTAACTACTACTCTCACAATTGCAAAACGATTTGTCGTTGTTTTCACTCAAATGTGATCAAACACCTGATCATTTTGAGGGAATTCTAATCGATGGGTTAAATTGTGTGTTCATTGATAACTAGATGATGGTAATCAATTTACTCTTTTCCACATTTCTCGTTACTTTTACTGGGATTACATGGGAAATAGCGCTTGCTCCTGTGAGGCTTTACCTTTCTTCTGTTGGGATTTTACTTTGAAAGTGGGACGCAAAGGGGGAACTATGCGTCACAATCAGCAATTGTGTGTTTGATAAAAACACTCTCCTCAATAAGTCGTTCGGCGTTTGTGATTTGAGTGACGGTCTGTGACTTTGTACGCCAAGGAATTTGTTATGCCAGGTTGTATTGACTTGTTATTCAGTCGTAAAAAAATAAGTGCTGTTTTCGCATTTGAAGAAAGTTTTATACAGATGAGTTGTTAGGAATCCACTGAACTGTTAAGACATGTTCAGGACGGAACATCAATAAAAACTTTGTTTTTATGAAGTACAAACTTCAAAGGTGCCTTACTATTAAATTAACTGTACATCCGATCGGGTGCATTTAAAAAAAAACCTGATCTAACATGTGTGTCAAGGAGACATGACTTTTCCTTTGATTTCAAAAGTGGACTATGTTATACCCTAAACAATCTGTGTTTTCTCCTGAGTTCTGGGACGGTAAACCAGGCAAAAATGCAGACGTTACAATCTATAGTAGGCCCTGAATGGCGCCCATATCAAACATTCCCAATCACCTACAATTGGTCAATTTATTACATTCAATTAAGACAAAGAGCACTTTGCAAAGTGCCTTTCACATCCGCAGCAACACTTACACTTTTGTGATAATCTATAATGTATCTGACGTATTGGGAATCCGTAAATGGGCACCTTCACGGAGTCTGATGTCCACAGTTTCTCCCATCTTTGACTTAAGTTGCTACGGTTAAGCCCCTTTTTCAGCACAGGTTAATTTTTGAGCATTGCGTGGACGACCGTAATGCACTTACTCATCTAAGCGTCACAAATCCCCCAAAATGATATGGACGCGAGATGTCAACCGCGATTTTAACCTTGTTCAGAAATTAGTCTCGGGGGAAAGCGCACACGGTATGATAGCGAAGATGCTGGTAATCTCTCCCTATCCAATTTGGTGAACATGCTGACGTGAAACGACATCAATGCCTTAGTGTATTTAGCCCGCTTGTGATGTTAGAATGATGACGAACGTCAGTAGATGGAATACCATTAATGTGTCCACGTATGTCTTGTGAGATTATGAAATCTGATTTGATTACTCTGAGATTTCAGGATTTGGACGGTCAGCGGTTTTTGTAGATTTGGAGATCTTACTTCTTGACCAAAAATAAACCAGTGGACTACCTTTCCTGGGTGCAACCATCTTGTTTCACCCTGATTCAAATCAACGTCCAAACCGAAGCTGATGAGGAAAAATAGTCTGGCCCTATTTTGGTGCAATGAGAAACAGCATTTCACAAATGCAGTTGCACATGGGGGTTAGACTCTTTATTGATAAGTGGATACAATTAATAACCTCCAGAAATGTAAAATGGTTGCGTTTTTAGTACAGTCTACCCGATGTGGTAGATCATTAGAAGCAAATTCACACACTCCTCTTAAAAGCACCCATTGTTGTGAGATTTTATCAGGTTTTACTAACATAACACATTTTTTAAATACCGGATTATTTGAATGAATGGATGATCGTTCAAAGAACTACCAAATAAACGTAAAGTGTCGGGAACAGCTGCCTCTGTTCATTCGGCGCAATAACTCACTGCTTCTGTGTTGTGATTACTTTTCTAGCAAAAACAAAGTCAAAAACATTCCAATTTCCATACAACAACAATGGGTTTTTTCATTAATGGACTTGCTCAATTTCTCTAGCAAACTCCAAGCCTTCACCGAAATCCCCAGCAGTTGATTAGAAATATGAGAAGCGCACTGGGTGATCATTTAATGGGGCATTCTGAGGTTCACGCATGCAGACTACCGCATTGATTATGAAGCTATTCCCTTCTCATGTGTAGTTGATGACAGAGAAAACCACATCTGTATATCAGTGGTGCGTAAAAAAAACTCGATTGCCTGCTTGTCAATCGGAAGGTATGATAAGGGGTGGATTTTCGTCAACTCGGACTATACACGCCTTGTTCATGGAGTTGTCCATCTTATGTCTAATTCCCTGAATACAATGCTTTTGTAAACCTGCAATGCTCGCTGTGGTAACCATGCTAAAACACATTTTTGACTTCGTTTTCGACCTCGCCTTTTGTAGAATAAAATAAAAAAGCTGCATTCAGTTTTTCATGGCCAGTAATGAAACAGTGCTGTTGAGCTACCAGAATATTGTTTATTGGTTACTGATGCATAGAGTGAGTGAACATTACAGCTACACTTTCATCAACCGTGCATTAAGCGGGCACTCTGTGTATGACGTCACGATCTTGCTAATCGTTGAACGGCGCCCAGATACGAACATAATGTGTGTACAACTCGGTAAACACGTTGAAATTGAAACAGTGTTGGATTAAATTGTAATATTTACCAATACTTTAAAACTTTGCATAAATACTACCACAACGATTTATCGTAATGGGGAATTTGTTTGACGAATTCGGAATCCGTAAATTGGTGAACTTGGTGAAAGAGTCTGACATCATGCTCAACGCCTCAGCCATTTCACACACCGATCCTACCATCATTGTACCTTGAGCCATACTCAAGAGCGGCTGGACTTCTCCCTCCTGATCGAAAACAAAAATCTAAATTAGGGTAAACACATATCCGTGTATAAGAAATAACCAACCCCTTTCGGAATGGTGTCTTTCTTTTGTTTGAAAACTTGTCTGTGTCGATAACAGACATTCTCGTCGCAAGAGGGTGTACAAAGGTTCTGTCCGTGCAAGACTTATCACAATAAAGCGTAGTGTGAATAAACAGATAAATTGGGTTATCAACTTGAAATGGACCGGATAGTTTCTTCGGTGGGAAATATTTTAAGACCGGCATTTTCATTAATGTTTAACCTCGTTTTTGAGTGTTTATTATAAACAGTTGTTAAGACCATTATAATGTTCTTGTCTTTTTTCATAAAAAGGTTCGTGGGACTATGTTTTTTTAAATTTATAATTACCCCGATGTGCACAAATTGGGTCTTGAGAAATGTCATGGCAGTAAATGGACAGAAACAAAATGCCAGCTATGGAATGTAGATTAGTATAGTCCTGTATCAGGCTGTGTCCTTTTTGTCAGGTTCCTTCACTCACCCCTGTGCTGTACACAATTAACATGATTATAGTTCTTCTTATTATTTCCTAAAAAGGAACCAGACTATTTCCCCCGTCCAGCCTTGTTGTGGTTAACATTGATTGAATGTGGTTTTAAAGTAAGATGGCCTCACAATTGGTCTGTAAGGTTTGCTCATGCATCCCAATCAGCAAAATGATAATTATTCAATTGAATCGTGTCATCCCCGTGGCGTGTGATATCTTTAAATCCCCATGTTTTCCCAACAGTCGTCATTGATTGGTGTAATTGATGACTGCACTCAAGCGGCAGGCGTTATGTTGTATTACAGTATTGGGATCAGACACATTGCATTACAATCCACTCATCCATAGTTCACATTCTCCCCGTCAGTTGCACTACTTACCGCGAACCGTAGCGCATAGGCAGTCTGAACTTGCTTGAAAAACCAGCCATGAATAATATATATTGCCTCGTGTCATAACGAAAGTCCCAGATAATAGCTTACCTTGTCTAACACGCTTTGATTGATATAAAGGTTTTATCTGTTGTTTAGGCCTACCTGACGTATTAAACCCCTACCTGACGTGTTTACACCGCCATGTTTGCTTTAACCATACAAAAGTTACGGATCACGATATGAAAATGGGGGTCTATATATATACGGGAGAAATAACATGTGCAAGATCCAAACATTAATAAACTGAAGAAAAAAATTAAGAAAAAATCAAGTCGTCATACTCGAGACATCTGTTTTGAAAAGTACCCCCCCCCCGACAAACACAAACATGCACACCCATAGGCCTATTTGTTAACCCAGTCCAGGGCAGTAGAGCAGAGCCCTTCTGTTTGTTCTCCCATTGTTTGAGACGTCCCCATCGGTTTTGTACACGAAAGCGAAGCGAGGACGTCCTCACTCTGTCAGAATACCCGAATCTCTTTTGTTAAAGTCCTCGGTTTGAATGGGTAGACATCCCCACATCACACCGTACATTCTCAAATATGCATCGCGAGGAGATATCTTTTGTTCTTTCCCTTTGTCCCTGTACTTATCATTTTCCCATAGACTTTGTACACACATTTTCTTGTGGAGAACCCCAGTCTTTAGAATTTCTCTAGGGAGACCTTTTATTTTTCCCCTTTTTTTATCCTTGTCTCCATAAGGTACCGAATATGAGCACACGTTTGTCGACCCCTCTAATCGATTACTCATCATAACAACAATGATGCACTTTTCCTTTAATTTCGTGATCTTAACCGAAATAAAAATTGTTCCATGTTATGTTCAGACACATCTCTCAGGATTTTTGAACAAGATTTATGAGCATGCTTCCAAAATGCTAGAATTGGTTTTTCACAAATCTTCTTTTATGGGAAAGGAATCGAGACCTGATAAATCATTGATAATTTAATCACAAGGTTGAAGTAGTATCGTTTGAAAAAAGGATAAAAAACTAAATATAAAAATAAATTATTGTCTTACCCCAAACAATACAACTCAGTACCGGTTTTCCCCCAGCATTCAAACCCACCTGTTTTGCGTAGGATCGAAACTTGATCGAAATAATCACATTTTCATAATGAATAAGCGTCCCGTCAAAACAAAAGCTGGTATTTGCTCTTTCCTCAAAAACATGACCACTTAATTTGATGACATTTTCGCTGAGTGATTGGTTAATGTGGTTGTTGAAATTTAGAGAATTAGAAGTGGAATGAATACACCCTTGCCCAAACCAATGGTGTGCGGTATACTTTTACTAATATACAACCTAAGCCCGGCGAGAGATTTCTTCTTCTTTTTTGCTTTTTTTATTTTATTTTTATTTTATTTTATTTATTTATTTATTTATTTATTTATTTATTTATTTATT
>CM021531.1:8761171-8778180 GCA_010994315.2 Pisaster ochraceus
CTCGCCGATATGTTTTACCTGCCAGTAATAATTGGATCCCCGGGTCAGAATTAACGCTGATCCCGGGTTTTAGTGGGCTTGACCCACTTATCTGGGTCAGCCCGACCCGGAAACTGTTTACAAACTGGATTTTAGTTTTGATTCTGCGTCATTTTGACCCATTTCTGGCTCCTTCTTACACAGGTTTCGGGTCACACTTACCCGGGAGTGGGTCGAGACCCCCTGTGACCCAGAAGTTTTTAGAGTATGGGAGAAAAAGAATCAATTAGTGTTTTGATACAGGGCCTGAACGAGAGAGCAGAGATGTAAAAAATAACAACCAAAACAAACAACCAAACAAAACACAACCCAAACAAAACAAAACCCAAACAAACAAATAAACAAACAAAAGCAAAACGAAAAAAAAAAATAATAATACAAAAAACAATGTAAACTCGCAGGTCTTTTTCCACGAACGTTTTTCATCGACCACCATCGCTGATGTACAGGGGTGATAAAGGTCTATTTGCGTATATTATACCATCATGCTTGAATTGTGCCATCATAATTCGCCAAATCGAAATCACTGCTGTGGGTTAAATAGAGATCGCCGGGGAGATAATGTTCTACCCTCCATGTGTGTTTTACAGAACAACTAATGCTCTGCCGTAATAGAAATAAAACTATGACAATATGAACGAGTGGAATTCCTACGACGCCTTGGGGTAGAACCTTTTTCGTGTTGTAGCGGCGCCGGTAATTCGTTTTTTTTTTCTTCCTCCGGGTATCGACACGTCGATGTCACCAACAGCGTACGTGCAATAATCTATACCCGTGTGATAAAAAGGTAGAGTTTTAAATGTTTATTAATATTTATTTTGCACCGGAGGTACGGTAGGCCTAGGTACAAAAATAATAAAAATTTTGGTCGCAGAGATAAGAGGCGTGAAATTGGCGACTCTGTAATTTAGGATGCAAATATCGTTTTGAATATTGACTTTTACGTACAGTTATTTTATTTTATTTTATTTATTTGTCCTTTTCGTTGTTATCTTTTCAAAGAAAGTACACTTTAAGAAATCAAGAAGCAAGTAGATAAAGACAACAAAATAAGGCTCATTAATTGGAAGTACGGGGCACTTCGTCTTCGTTATGCAAACAATTACATGTTTAATCATCAGATTTACTCGATAGCATAGATTGGGCTACCACACGTTCCATGTAGTTAGTTTCAAAAATTCGAAACCTTCGGCAGAATAATTTGAAAAAGATGTTTCTTTCTTTTGTAAATTGAATTATGAAATGGTCTTTACATGCAGTAGAGAAAGTTTAAACAACAGCCCCTTCTTGCTTCAGCTACGGTTGTTGTTTGTTCTAAAAAAGAAAAGTGTTTGACGAATGATATCAGTTTACCCCAAAACCTCTTCCAGGATTCCGTATCACAGTATCAAGAAAAAGATGAGTTGATGTTTGCAGAGCTTTCTTGCGGCTTCGCTGCCGGATCATGGCTAAAAAAGAAAAGAAAACAAAATCGATGAACCATCATGTTTATTACCCGTACCCCTGTTGAAATTGCCCGTACCCTACCTACCCTGCCTTGCATACAGTGCACGAACTCCCTCTTTCGCTCAATGATGTAGATAGAGCACTGACGCCATCTACAGCCCATTTCCAAATTGCCATAAGCCACAGTATGTTAGCTTTGCGCCAATGTGCGCCTAGCCATTCCCCCCAGCAGTAGGTCATGTCGAACATTGTGAGGTCTGCAGCATGAGCTGAAAATAGATCAATGAACTGGGAATAAATTGAAAAGAAATTAACCTTTAAACACAAGCATGACCAAGCAATAGAAATAATATAATATTATGTAAACCAATGTTGAAAATAAAACGACTTTTAAAGATTGTCTAAGGGACGTAAACGCTATAGACTAAATATTAATTGTAAAAGCTTACAGTTGCGTTACATTATTAATATTGCATCTACCATCACAAACGCTACATCGCACCAGAGTTAACATGAAAGATGCTACTGTCACTTATAATTTTTCTGGGCATGCAAATCATCCCATGACCATCTGTCGATAGAGTGGCACATTTTAAACGTCTGTGCGCTCCACTGGGCACCCATTTCGCGCCCTTTTTTTAATAGCAGACGACGATGCACTTTGTATCGTGAAATGAGAAAACTAGTGACTCTCGCACAGCAAGCTAAAAGACGCGTGCTGATGGAGTCCGAACCCTGGGAGTTGTATCGGTCTACTACACATGGGTCGTGGGGGTAATTTTAAAGTGGGAATGAAATGTTGGATTCCTTTGAGTGTTCTATGTAATTCCTTGCTCTAGACCTTATGCACATGACGTCATTTCAGTAGGGCGCCTTCGCCTAGAGGTCAAAAGGAGGCTGTTCATTGGCCAATCCTGTGCACCGCGCGTACAAATCTGTTTTTGTTTTATTGTTTCGTCACCGTTTTACCTCTAAGACGGCGAACGGGATGACGTCAATGCATATTCAGAAACATTTATATGCCTATCATACCACAATCACATTGCAAATGTTAGCTTTTATGCAAGCATTTATTATTATCGTTATCATAGCAGTAGCATAAGTCGATTACTTATGTTGATGTCATACATTATGTTGTGTGTGCGTTTGCATGTCGTGGAGGCTTTGGGAACGCTAGGTGGCAGCAGACTATGATACGTGTCAAAATTGGTGGCTGTGGCTGAAGGGTGTTGGTATGGACATCCTAATTAAATGCCTGTTCACGTGACGTTCAAGCCAAAGCCAAAGTCACTATTTCGGAT
The DNA here is from genome assembly GCA_010994315.2 of Pisaster ochraceus. Classification (NCBI taxonomy): domain Eukaryota; kingdom Metazoa; phylum Echinodermata; class Asteroidea; order Forcipulatida; family Asteriidae; genus Pisaster; species Pisaster ochraceus. The sequence continues at coordinate 8,763,958 of CM021531.1, forward strand.
ACGGCCTTGCCACTACCAGGTAAATATGTCGATTTCGGAAATGTTCGCATGCTCAAAAACTTCTTAAACAAAGACAAATTATGCAGTATGTCTGCTGCCACCCGGCGCTCCAAAGTGTTCCATTCAAATTAGACTTTGATCAAGTCAGGTCTAATGCTTTGTCCATTCCAAAGTATCGTAAGTCCATTCATTTGTTAATAACTTCGCAACTGTAGTAGAACGTCCGACTTGGGGCAAGTCTATATATTCAAAGAAACTTAACAACCCTGAATAACGGTGCGAAACGCATAATAATGTTGCTGACAATGGTAGTTGGAACTTACCTGCATGATGTCAATTAATTCATAATCACAAATGCTATTAATTTTTATTTTTGCCCAATTTATGTTCTAGATAAATCACTATGCACCAATTATCATCTAAGTTTGTTCCAAAAGACCTAGTTCTTTTAAAATACCACACAGTTTGAAGTGAGCTCTCGTGATATACTTTTAAAACGCAGCGTTCCAATTTGACGTGTTCGTCTCCAACTAATTTGTTATTTTAATCTGGATTATACATCACATCTGAACCGGAGTGTTTGTAAGCTCAGTTTTTATGCTTTGTGGTTATTTTTAATTTGTTTTTCTCCCAGTGTTCATCCGACCAATAAGGTACAGCGCGGAGTCACGCTGTGCTTCAAAATGATCAGCACTTTAGAGCATCATAATGCAGACAGCCTCCTGTCAAATAAAAAGCTATGCTTTATTGTGCAACGAGTTGGCTTCCTTATTACTCTTATAATGTATTGTCAAGTTTTATATTTTTGCGGCCGGCTTCGTTGCCGACTTTGAAGAAGTATTTTTTTCTTCTAGTTATTGCTCTGTTACAAGTTGTAATTGTATTTTTTTTTACACATTGTAATGTAAAGCTGTCTCTGATTGAAAAATTTTTTTTTTAGGACGCAATATTTGTATGACACTATTGTTCTAAGTGGAAAAGCTTGCTAAGCGGAAACGATACCAGCTAAAATGCCGCATGTTATTTACATTTTATAGTTACTGGTGCCCTGCTTCTATTTTGCTTAGTATATCTGTTACCAACTGTTATTTGGACCCGTGATTGTGTAATCGTTACGTCGTGGCTTTAAATCTATTATGGGTTGATTTGATTGAAGTTTCTGTTGTAATTAAAGTGATAAAATTATTGAATGTCAAAAAAATACAATAAGCATGGCTCAAACTCAGAAAAGCATACCGAAAAAAAAAACTACAAAAAGAGGGAAATAGATGAAAGAAAACTCTACATGGAGGCGTCCACAGTCCAATGGTAATTGATTATACTGCGAGCTTGAGATTGCAGCCCGTAACAGGGGTATTACCCTCCCTCCTGAATCCAGCCATGATTGGAAAGATAATCTGGTTTTTCCATCCGGTTAATTAAAGTCTGCGACGGTAAAAAAAAAAAAAGTATATATAAACAGAAATTCAAACAAAACGAGAAAGGGCAGACACAGTTACCGACAGGTGAAAGGATAAATGTCCTGAACGGGAAGGGATAGATGGAGATAAAACTGGATCAGGACGTGAAGACACCGGATGTAGTCTGCTGACGAAATTATGAAAGTGGCTTAACCGAAATAATCGGATTTCCAATCCCTCCTTCCCCCCCCCCCCACTGTCAGCCCCAGGCATATTAACCCCGCCTATATTTCTCAAGATATTTTAAGCACAATATCCCCATCTTCAACGGGCACTTGCTGTTCGCATAATTGCATCGAACCAGATAGACTGCTCGATGGGTGCAAACTGTATTTAATCTTGAGGTACTAAATGGTCAATTTCAATGCACGATATTCTATTCTGCTTTGAAATGACACTTTAGGGTGAAGAACTAAGAGAAATTTAATGACATTTGATAAGTTCCAGTTTAGAAATTGTTTTATTTATTTATTCAATGGTTCCCAACCATGCACTTACCTTTAATCGTGTGCACATAATGTGACAGCATGATATGCTTATGTATGTGTACAGCATCCAACTGCATCTGTGTTCATACGTGATTAAGGGTACATTATTATTTAAATGAACAGAAATGGTCGGGTTTATTTTGCAAGTGTTGCATCAAAGATCAATAACAGTACAGATGTTGCTAAGAAATTCAACGAGAAATAAATATCAAATCTTGGTACTATTTGTACTCCAGCCGTGAAGATCTACACACAGTTTCTCTTTAATAAACCAATCTGGAAAGCACAATAAATCACCCGATTTAAGACAAACATATTTCTCCTAGTGTTTATTTCTCATTCCCTCTCTCCCCACTCTCTACAGTGCCGGCCAAAATCGAGTCGGGCCCCAAGAGCATCGAGGTCATCTCGGGTCAGACAGCCAGGATCTCCTGCGAGATTGCCGGCAGCCCCAGCCCGGAAGTCACGTGGGCCAAATACAGGAAAGAGGTGGAGGAGAGCGATCGCAAACAAATGGACGCGACGGAAAGTTCGGCAACCTTGATCATCCGTCAGGCGAGCGAAGAGGATGCCGGGAGATATACAGTCACCGTGTGCAATGAGCTTGGGGTGGACAGCTTTGAAATATCAGTCAGTGTTGTAGGTGAGTGGGTAATAAGACCGTCGACGAATTTACGGCTTCGGTAGTGGCTGTGGCTGTATCACTGAAAAGGCAATTTCTTTAATATTGACACTGTATCCATGCCGTAGCCGTAGCCGAAGTCGCTCAATATAACGAAAGATTGGTCTGCATCAATTTTAAACCACACCGTGGAAATCAATTTTCCCTACTTGTTCTAAAGACATGATAACATATCAGAAAAGTTGTGATAGCAAATGTACAATCTGAAGGCGCTTGACTTTTCTATTGAGCAAAGCTTGACAATTAATAACGAACATTGCAAAATGCAATAAAATATGCACAATTCGGAGAAAAGTGCGTGCCCTTTCGCAGGCAACTTATGGGACCAAGTGATTTGTTTCTTTCACAAGCGGGTCGAACTCTTCGGGAAGCTGCAACGAGGCAGTTTCGTTGCCATAAACTCTCTCAGTTTTTTTGACTGTTTGGTGGAAGTTCCAACTATCTCGTTAAATGTTTCACAATTTAAGCACTGCTACCGTTGTGAGGGATGTTGGATCATTACGTCAGGCTCCAATATGGTGACTTCCTGGCGTGCGGTTATCAGTTAAAACGATACAGTTTGGAAAATGATGCCAATGTTGTTATTTTTTAAATCAGATAAACCAGACCCACCCTCCGGGAATCCAACAGCTTCTAACGTCACCCGTACCTCGTTGACTCTTTCATGGTCGGTCGTCTCGTACGACGGTGGCAGCCGCATCATTGGTTACGTCATCGAGATGTGTCGGGCAGATGAGAAGAAGTGGCAGCCGCTGACGTCGACCACCAACACGTCTCACGTCATCACCGATCTGCAACCGGAAGTGGAGTATCTCTTCCGGGTCAGTGCAGAGAACGTACACGGCATCAGCGAGCCGAGCCAAGTGTCAGACCCAGTGCTGACCGTTGACGAAGCTCCGCGCGTGAAAGAAGAGAAACCGAGCGGCGAGTCTGATGGTGAGTCTTGTCGACACAGCCGCAGTGAACTCTTTGGCAGTTTTCGAAACAACGGCTTGGACTTGGACTCAGGCTTTAGGCTCTGCCTGCCTGTTTGAAGCTCAATAAGTACAACACATGTATTCTAAATAACTAACGGAACCCAAGCCCAAGCTCAAGCCCAAGCCCGAGCCCAAGCCCAAGCTCAAGCCGTGGTTTCGAAAACAGCCTATATTTTGTCTATTATGATTAACTTTTTTGATTCACTTTTTTTGTTGCTTCCACTTTGTTTGTTACCCTTTCAAATGTAGATCGTTATAAAAGAGGATCAACCATAGAGAAAGTTTGGTCCAATTTTGTACTTCTGGCTTAACTTAAGCCTTAGATTCTTAGAGTCTTGGGAGATAACGATCATGTCGTATTTACAATCTTTTCGTTTCAAAATGTTAAGCGTTCAGTAAATTAGTACTCAACATTTATTTGTTGCAGATGACATTGATGAGTTTATCGTGCACGGTGACGTCACAATACGAACTGACAAGGAGGTCGGTGACCTTTACAACATCAAGGAACAAGTTGGCAAGTACGTGAAAAAGGCATCATCATGATCAAATGTTATTATTCTTTCTTCACAACTTGGGGAAGTAATGCAAGTGTTAACGAACACTGAAATGGGCGCAAGTGTTTCGATCATGTGCACAAATCATAATGTAATCAATGTAGGGATGTTTGGTGATCAGCACAATAGGCCTAGAAAAAAATATAAAAGTATGTTGAGAAAACAATCCAGAAACTAAGTTATGTTCATTTTGCAGAGAAGAAATTAATACACCCGTGGTGTATTAGGCCAACAGCTCAACGTTTTGATCGGTAACGTCTCGAACCCGAGTTCACCACTGGCTCTTCTCACGCCGCAGCCATCAACTATCTTTAAGAGATTCCAAAAACAAAAGTCTCCCTGGGTTTCATTGCCACCATGGAAAGTTTAAAACTCTAGACCTACCCGATTGTATTTCCACCATGAAAATTGTCTGTTAAGTATGATGTTTATTGTCATCGATAGAGGGCGTTTCGGCGTGGTGTACCGCTGCATAGAGAAAGCAACCGGCAAGACGTTCGCCGCCAAATTCATCAAGACGAAACCGTCCGATCGAGAGACTGTGCGCTCCGAAATTCGGATCATGAACGAACTGCACCATCCTAAGCTGCTGCAGTGTGTAGATGCCTTTGAAATGCCCAAACAGATCATCATGGTCATGGAATTGTAAGTTGTGTCTCCCCTGGGGTTTGTTTAATTTAGGACAAAATAAAAATTTAACTAAAGTAATAGGGCCTAATTTCATGACGCAGCTTTCTACGGGACACTGCGCTTACGGCCCATAGAGGCGTCAAAAGCGCAGAATTCTGCGGTAAATATCGCCTTGCAAATGGGCGCAGGGCTTGATTTCTCATGAGAGCTACTATTGATGTTCAATCTTAGTTGCTTGGCAAAGTGTGATGTCACAATACAAATCACTACATGCCAAATTGACAACGCATGTTAAGATCAATCTTTTTAGATCAATCTTTATATCTACCGTGATGTCTTTTATTACTTTTATCTTCCAAAGTGTGAGTTTTGCAGTCTATATTAGCAGAAAATTTTCGTATTTTAAATTTTATGTCCACCAATTCTTTTAGGTTAGCCAACATTGATAAGGTGTCATGCTAATTAACTCCCTTAACGATAACTACCGTATGATTAAGCCATCTTATTTCATTCAAATGGTTGGCATGGATAAGCACTTTAAACTCCATCTAGGAACACCTAAAGAGTTAAAATGCTATCAAATTTCTTGCTTCTTCTTTTAGCATTGCCGGTGGTGAACTATTCGAGCGCGTCATCGACGACGACTTCGTCCTAACCGAGAAAGACGCCATTAAATTCATGCGTCAAATCTGCGCGGGCGTTCACTACATGCACGACCAAAACATACTTCACCTCGACCTCAAACCGGAGAATGTGATGTGCGTAGACACTCACGGCTGCCGCATCAAGCTGATAGACTTCGGCCTGGCCCGGAAGTTCGACCCAACCAAGAGCACAAAGGTCATGTTTGGCACACCGGAATTTGTTGCTCCGGAAGTGATCAACTACGAACTGATTGGTTTTGCGACCGACTTGTGGAGTGTCGGCGTTATCTGTTACATTTTGTAAGAACTAGAAATACACTCTTACTATCAAATAAGTTATTTGGTGATCCAAAGTGAATTTGTTTGTGCTTTCAAATTTCATTTATTTCTAAAAAAAAAGTTCTCAAGCTGTTGGAATATATCTATCTATCTATTAAATTTAATTGATCTTGAACGCAGCATCTCTCGACATGCGTGTTTTAGCATTGATTGAAAGAGACTGTCAAATCAATTATATTTTAGTTCATTTTGGTATTGTATTCAGTATTTCAAAAAAATTACTTTGCTTCGATTCATCCTTTTTTTTAATGCACAAAATGAGAGCTTTGTTGGCAGAAAAGCCGTCGGCGTTGTTATTGACCAGTATGCCTTAAATGCACCAACCTCGAACTTACTGATTGATGTGTTGGCATGAAAAATAAACAGAGCCGTATGTTGTAAAATTTAGAACTCACGACTGATTTTCCGAGTGTGTTTCTGGCAGGTTGAGCGGGCTGTCTCCGTTCATGGGTGACAACGACGCTGAAACCCTCAGTAATGTCACGCTGGCTGAATGGGACTTCGACGACGAGGCTTTCGACGATATCTCCGAAGAATCCAAAGATTTCATTGAAAATCTCCTCATCAAGAGAAAGGAGTAAGTTGAATTTCTCCATCAGATACGTAACATCTACCAAATAAAACCAATAGTATAATTTGAGCCGAGAGAAAAACAGCTTGTCAATGCTGTTTTTAAAGAGAGAAAAAGGTAATACACAAATATGCAAATGAGCAATGAATGTGTTAAAATGGAGGGGTTATCACAACAATTAAGAAACTGCGACCGTGACTTACAGATTGTCTGCTACTGTTGCGGTTTCTTAAGAAAAGGTTTAATGCGCGTTTCAGAGGCATTTGACCAAACTGAGGTTTAAGCGTATAGAAAAAAGGTTAATAAACACAGTTTTAATAGTGATACATGAAAATCGGTTTAGGAGCAAGCTTTTACGACACGGCAATCGGAAGAAGTAACTGTGTTTCGAATCTTCAAATGCTATTAAGTGTAATTAATTACGTTTGTCAGTTGTCCATAAACATTGATATATATGCACGGATCGTTTTTTCCGTTCACCAGAAAGCGAATGAAGGTGGCTGAATGTCTTCAACACACTTGGCTTAACAAGGATATCAAGACTATGAAAGCAACCCAGCTGTCCACAGCCAAACTCAAGAAATTCGTGGCCAGACGCAGGTGGCAGGTAAATAATACAACAGTAGGGTGTCTTTGTGGATTGCATTATGCAGGCTGCTTGTCAAGACAAGTAACCCATGGTTGCCAGGAATGACGGATTGTGACACACTTTCCGGATATTTTTGTGGTTAACTTAAAAGGTGTTGTTTATACGGAGCTCCATTAGTGCCATACCACTTATCCAGATACATGTAAAGAGATAACTTATCTACAAGACAACCTACCAAAACTAAGAAGGTGAAAATAAGTGCCGTGCTTACAGACTTACAGAATCTAAGGTGATAAGTCGACTTCTAAGTTTCAGTGAGTCGTATTGCCGAGAAAAAGCCTCGCTGTCTTGGCCCAATTTCATGAGCTGCTTAAGCAGAACCTATTGCTTAACGAATTTTTGCAAAGACAAAATTAGCATGATACCAGTGATAAGTTGTACATGTGTCATGGTGTTTAGCTGGTAACCTAAATCTGGTAAGCATAATCATTTTGTGCTTAGCTATCTTTTTTGTTTATGTAGCCCTGAATAATTTGCGCAGGGTTATAAAGTGGTATGGCACTCTTTAAACTCCTGACGGCTATGATAACCGGTAAAAAGGGACTATAAAATCACTTGCAACCATGTGTGAACGACAGTCTCCTGTTTGAGTTTTGGAAAAAGATACCCTTTCTAGACTGTGAAGGTAGCGTTCCTACACTCCCGACAAAATCTCCGTGAGCACCCTACCTCCCTCCCCCACCCAGCTTCTGGTGAATGTTGGCTCTCATTCTCGGTGTGCGCCCCAGATGACATAATGTCAGCATTGTTGGGAGAGCTGGGCACGGAGAGGATACGTTTATTGACAAGAGTCCCAGCCATTTCTGCCGGGAGTGTAGATTGCAAAAGTTTTCAAAGTATTCTATGTTTACCACATAGACCTATCTTGATTAGAAATCCATGTTCTGAAAATTTTAAGACTTTTACCAATAACCAGCTTTTATTATTTTTTTTCAAATAAAGAATGTGAATATTCGTAAACGAAAAAAAAACACGTTTTTGTCACACACACCAACGTCACTGTGCCAGTAAGCCGGTCGGGCACGACATGTGTGACGAGTCTCACGATGACCTATTTATACTAAACATAAATACAACATCTACTGATCGATAATTTGTCAATTATTTGAAGTTGCCTCATTCAGGATCTGTCAGTTGCTGTCCACAGTTTTTAAATTGAAGGGGACTCTTAAACACCTGCACAGCCCATCCTACCCTCGCACAGCTGTCACACCCGCTGCCCTTTCCCACCTCGTTCCCACCTCGTTTCCTCCCCAGTGCACTGGTATCCATCATAGGATGTTAATATCTAACATTTTTAATGTGCTTTTTAAGCCTAAATTTGAAGATTTAAGCTCTCTCTTTGTACCTGGAAATTTACCTTTTCATCAGGTTGAGGCCTTCGAGTGATTTCCCCCAATTCCACGAGTCCAAGGCAAGTCCGACCCATTCTTGAGGAGCCAGACTAAACAGTTGCTGTGGAACGTTATTAACAAAAGTCACTTTCCACGCGAATGAGTTCAAAACTCGATGTGTTACCTAACCCCTATTTCATCATTTTATTAACGTGTGCTTTAGTAGAGTAAATTTCTTTTTACCGCCACTTTTCTTTATAACCCCAAAAGCCGTCCGCACGTCACATCATCAAATGCTACTGCTGCTTGGGAAACTTTATGTTCGGTTATGATGAAGTTTGTTTGTTTGTTTGTTTGGGGTTTTTTTTATTGGGGGGGGGGGGGTAATATGAGAATGCAAACAATTAGGGTAGGGTCAGCATTGTTAATTTTGTATGGCTTGGTCTCTACGACGCGATATATCATAGTATCAGAATCAACTGATTAAAGCTTAAAGCTCATTTTATTCCACTCGTGCTAGAAGTGTGAGCTAATTCAGAGTTATCGTATAGGAACTTGCAAAATGGAATCTTTCCCAACTTTCATAATTAGTCCTGTTTTTTAAGTTGTACTCTCAAACTTTTACCCAAAAAGTAAGTAATTGATCGTTTTATGAAATAACAATGCTGTTACTCTATTTAATGATATGTTTTTTAGTTCGATTTTACGTTAAGACCTTCAGAATGCCTGAATCGGAAGTGTGAAATTGAACTAATCCATCCTGAAAATTGTAAAAAATTTATTACATTTAATTATTATTATGACCCCTCCCAAAAACAAAAAACAAAATCACACATAAACAACAACGAACAGACAACAACAGAAAACAACAACAACAACAACATCAACAACAATATCAACAAAAAACAAACAAATAATGCTCACCTGTTTTTTTCTCTGGCTGATAATAATACAAATTAGTTCGACTTCAACATCTACAGCATTATTGCAAAATACAATTACAATTTACTTTATCGATAATCGAACTTTGTGAAAGTGCACCCCATCCCCTATTTTTTTTGACTAAGCTCGTGCACCCCACGCACATCACAGTTTTGGCTGGTTGCATGAATCACAAATGATTGAAAATAACAACAAAAACCAGCAAAATCAACCCTTATACACTGTATTGAGCCTCTGGCACTCAACTTGTTTACAAAAACTGTTTTGCCAGAGTGGTTTGACATGTAACGCATTTTGATATTTCTTTGTACTTATTATTAAAGGGTAGTGATCGTAAAAACGTCGTTTTACTCTGAGTTTAAGCGTAAGTTGTTCGAGATCATCTGGCAATGAAGCAAGCCGTAGAGTCAATTGCTATTGGTAACAGCAGCGGCTCAATATTTGCATTATCTGTACGATAGAGGGCGCTTTTGATATTTAGTATTAAATAACCCCCTCTAAGTTCTTCAGCTTAAGATAAATGAAACTAATACATACAATGTAGATGGTACTATCGTCGATTATGCTTTACCACAAACTTCTCTAGCTCGAATTTAGATAATAGTACATTTCCAAGTAAGATTAATTCAACAATTTCAGCCCTTCGAGCTTTTTTTCCCCCTTTTTGTTTGCATTGAAAGCGATGGGTATTGCAGAAAAGAAAGAAAAAACCTACTATATTTTAAAAACATAGACCATCAAGAGGATCGTTGTGTCTGATCTTCGTCTGCTGTGTACGCCCTCAGTGTTAATAGTGTACAACATATATAACATGTGACTAAGGGTATGACGAACTGTTTCAGATCAACCAATGGGAAAGCTGCATTTTTGCCCAACAGCCAATGGGTTGCACACATAATTTTCCTCAACGAAGACACATGTACTCAGCGTTCTATGCGATCAATTTATGATAAAAACCAGCCGTTGAAACCGATCTCATTTTCAGACATTTCTTACGGGGGCCAAATTTAGCAAAGGTTTCGATTTACTTAGGTGCGTGAATCTCCCTTTCCAACATATAATTGAATAGTTCATTCTAATGTAGAAGTTTCTGTCAGTTCTAGCTCTGCTTGTGACTCCTTTAAATATAGCTTTACTTTTATAGCCAATAGACCTTTTCCAGCTCTTTCATTAACTCTACGGATAGAGGACCTATAGTCAAGTTCAAAAATAAAAGGGCCTTTTAATAATAGTTTGCAAATTAAATCGAAAAGAAAAGGAACATGTAGCACTTTTCCCCCATCTTTGTAGATCGAGGCTTCATTGGCCTGTTTGAGATATGGTGGACACTACAGGAATGCACTGTTTGGTTTGGGTGCATACAGACAGATTTAACCAAACCTAATAGTGTCAGAGTATTGTGTCCACCATATCTCAAAATGGCTTCTAGCAGGTGAAATTTGCCTTCACTTAAACAACTTTTCAAACAAATCATTACACTCAACTTGTGACAATTCAGATACGTGCGGAAACTACACTTCTTAAAAATATTTTCTTTTCTGTTTAGATGGTATCTTTGCACATTGTGCTTTTACATTCAAAATTCTTAAATCGTCCATTATCTCTTTCCTTGTGGAAAACGTAAGGGAAATTTTCAAAATGTCACTATTCATATTAACATCTAATATAAGAGTTTATGACTGAATTTTGTTTCTTTATTTTGTAGTAGCTTGCCAGCCTTAATGAGCAAAGTAATGAATATGCATGCAGCTTGGAAGTAGAATAAAAACTGCTTTGGGTTAAACTGTATTGGCGCCATTTTTAAACGGTCGTTTCTCCCTGTGTACATTTACAGAAAACTACGACTGCAGTTAGGGCAATCGGTCGCATGGCGTCCCTAACGATGTTCGCTGGACTGAAAAAATCCGGCGACCAAGCTGGGGCTGCGATGCGGCCCGGCTCACCCACGCAGAATCTCCTCAAATCAGCACTCAAGAAAGAAGCTGACGAGACCAAGAAGTCCTCCCGTGTGCTTCATCTTGAGGAAGACGAGAACAATGATGACAGTGGGGCAGAACGGGAGAACATCAGGGATAATTTGCCTGTGAGAACTGATGCAAACGGCGGTAGTGGTCACCTGGACAAAAATCTTAGTGGAAGTTTTCAAGCGAAACAAACATTTGATGATGTGAGGAAGGGAGTAAGTAGGGATGGTGGAATAGCAGAGCGTTTTAAAGACTCTAGTGATGATGAAGAGGAATTGCCTAGTGATCGTGAAGAGAAATCAAGGAGTGCGGTGAACGGTTTTGTTAATCAGGACAAAGTGGACTCTGGGTCGTCGAGCAGGATGCAATCAAACGATTCGCCCGACGTTGCTAGGCGCAGTTTCCCGCCAAAATTCACAAAGGATATCATCGATGCGATGGTGTTTGAAGGAGACTGTGCACGTTTCGACTGTCACATCGAGGGAGAACCGGAACCGGAAATCACTTGGTACCAGGACGACGAGGAGCTCGACGAGAGCGGTCGGTTTTTGATGGAGTTCGACAGTGATGGCGTTTGTTCTCTTATCATTAAGAACGTCATCGAGGACGACGATGCCGAGTACATGGTAAAGGCGGTCAACACGGCTGGGGAAGCGTCTAGCGTAGCCGAGCTCATCGTACACGTCCCAGGTGCCAAATGATTGAAGCACCATAGAACAATCCGTCATAATCATCCTCAGTTTAGTCTTCCTGCAGCAACTACACAGCCATGCATCTCAACTGACAGTAGACCATCAACACCGCCACCTATTTCGACAGCATCATTGCAAGTCCAAGCTGGATGTAAATGCGCGTGTTTGCAGCGCTTTCTGTCAATATGTACATGTACATGATTGTATGGCCATCACTGTATTCAGTGATGATTGCTACCTGGTAAAGCCGGTATATCTTAACTTAGTGCCTACTTATTGTGTTTAATAGCAATACTATAACATGACAACAAATGTAAACATACCATAAAAACGGATTTTTACGTTACATAATATTACACCTTCAGTTTGGTGGGTCGTGATCCTAATAGCACACCAGGCACCAGACTGTTTTCCCTTATACACCCACCTGGGTCAAGTTTTGTTTAGGGGATGTGGGGCATGGGGGAATCACTATTTGATCTTTCGAAACTACTCACGGAGCTGAAGCAGAAAAACCTCTGTATGCACTAGTGATAGTATGGAAACCATGAAACATTATGCAAAACGTGTATTCCCCCAAAAGGCTGAATAAATAACTCTGTAATAATAACAAAAGTGGTAACTCTCTTTTGAGTTAACCCTTTTTTCAATAATTCAGAATGTAAATAGTCAAGTGTATTATAGAGTCTTTTTTTACGTTTACAAATACTTTGAGAATTGTAGTTAAACAAGACTTTTTAAAAAGATATAGTTATAATAATCCTTGGTGAGAACCTCCTTTCAAATCGGCTTTATGGAAGTCTTTTTTTATATTGTAAACAAGTTTGGTGCTGTCCTTTCAATTTCTGCATCTATATTGCGCATTTTAGGTTTATAACGAAGAATAGAACCAGAAAGAGTGTATTCTTATAAAACGTGAGTTCAATCCGATACTTGAAATCTGGTGTGATATCCAGAACAGTAATTTAGCTCTCTCTTTTTTAATTCTTGAAGTTAACAAGTATAGTGGATTTTTTAAAAACTTGTTTACACTAACTTCTTTTATTTTATGTAACTATAATTACACAGAATATGTTGGCATGGTTTGTCCATGTCAGTCTTGCTGCCTGATTTATTATGACATTTAGCTCTTGCACGTAAATGTCCTTTTGTATGTTGTTTTTCCCGACACCAGTGAGTTCGTTTTTTACGTTTTTTCACGTGATCTTTTGCACTTCTGTCCCAGATCAACTAACTTTTTATGATGATGATTTTTTTTAATTTTTTACATTTTTTGTGAACTGTTTAAATTCATTTATTGCGAGTACCTCGTCAGAGTTAAAAAAGAAAGGTTATAAGCACAAATTTTCCCGCCCTTTTGTTGTATTTAGTTCAATTACTAGACAACTACCATTACAGTGTGAGGATAAACTTCAATTTATTAGGATAACAACAGTTAATTAGTTGAAGCATTAATATACGACCGTGAAACTTTCTTGCTGTGTATGTTAGATTTCCTTCTGTACCTATATACCTTTTTAATCTTGTGTTGGTGAAGAATTTCGTTATTTATAAAGTGCTGAATTATGCGTCATGCTTGAACGCATTTAGAACTTCAATTCCATCGCTTTATTTGGGTTGTAATTATTATTTTAAACAGTGGAGGTTTCTCTACCATTGTTGTCAATATTTTCCGAAGTGTAGTTGAGATTTTGTTTCAACAATTCGGCTAAAACAAAACAAGTAGCGAATAAAAGCAATAACGGTCCCTCTTCAAACAAGCTTTGTTGTTATTCATCAGCTTTAACAAAGGGAATATAAGTTTTATCGATTATAATTATGAATAATTATCATAACCACAGGGTATAAAATAATCATATAATAATGTTTATTAATCGGAAACTCGGATGGATTACCATAGTGTGCAACACTGTTCTGAATAATAATGTAGCCTTTTAAATCGACTGATTTTTATCGAATAAATAACATGCGTTAAAATTTGATAATAGTAGTTTCTTATTTTGTTTCATTTGTAATGTGCAGGCGAACTAGGGAAGACATTATTTAGTACGTCATTTGAATTGTGTTTTTTCCAATTATTCTGACAATATTTTCACTTGGTTTGTTTAGGATGGCGAGTACTCAGCGGAGTTGCGATTCGGGGACACAAGTCGGTCAGCGGAACCATAATGCGGTGTTGTTCTATTTTTGCATGAACCCATTTATTGAAGCGTAGAAATGGACCAGTGAAGAGAACATGTAAATGACAATAACTGTATTTATTTTACATCTGAGAAGTAAGCAAGAGAAAGAAG
>CM021531.1:8779180-8801614 GCA_010994315.2 Pisaster ochraceus
TTTTACTTCAAAAGAAACCCGTTGTTATTTTCCTGTAGATTTCTCTAGAAACCAGAGCCAACAACTCCGCTGCGGTTTGGTCGAACAGTCGCGTCACTGCGGTTGAACCCGAACGCGCGAAAACGCTTATGACCGAACCGGGATCGCCAAAACACGCCCTATGTTGTCCCCACCAATGCTCTCTTACTTTTACCATGGAGCTTACCTCTTGTACAGAAGTAACCCCCCCCCCTAACATCCTAAAAAGGATTCCTGAGATTCCCAGACCACAATGAGGACACAATGGGAGGGGTACACCATGCCACATTGTGCACCAAATGTATAGTACAGAAGTACCCCCCCCCCCAATCGAAAATACAGAATTCCTGAGATTCCCAGAACACAAAGGGAGTGGGGTTGTCCACCATGCCGCTTATAGAGTGAAAGATTATTCCCATTAGGCCCGTGTGAGTCTGGGAAGGTGGTGTAGGTCTACCAATACTTGTCTCAGTCTTTATAGTCGTGGGTCTCCTTTTCGGACATCCGCATCTTGTTGAAGTAACAGACTTCAAGAGGTTTCAAGGGAGAAAGCAGTGATATTTTTGCAAGATGAAGAATGGCATTGCCGGTAAGTGATCATTTTGACTTATACATGCACACAACAGAAGATGAAGGTGATCGGCCGATCTAACGTGACCTTGTACAAGAGTGTTCAGTCGAAGAAGAAAATCAATGAATTTGTAACAACAAAAACATGCAGTCTCGATCGATCTATACGACTGTGTTGTTCATTCTAATGACACAAATGCTGTCACAATCAAACTGTAATGTTAATATAATTTCCGCTTGATTGAATAGTCTTCAAGTCAATAAGGCTTCACTTAAGTCTCTCGCTAGATGATCTCAAGGTACGGACGAGTGTTTTCACGTCACTGAAATGATGCATGAGAGCCTGTACGCTATTGACCACTAGAGGGCGCGGCAGTACGCTATTCTGGGCCCATCTTACTGTTGATGATAAGCCCCCCCCCCCCCAGCAACCAATGCTAAATTGTCATACAATTATTTTAAACCCTCTCAGCCACTTGCAATCAAATCAAATATAATATTTGCTGACAACTCAACGTAATTTTCCCGTTAAATTGTTATTAGTTTAGCCGTAGAATGTTTGAGCTATGCTAATACAAAATGAAAACACACCCGAACGAGTAAACTGGCCAGACTTCAATTTTGAAAAATGGCATAAGACTTTTCAGCAAAAATTTGACATTTTTAGAGGACTTGTGTACCCTAAAATGCAGATTGAAAGTCAATACCTCAGGGCCCCGCAGGGGCACAACATTGGACCATTTCTCTACACTCCATTAAAGCCATTACCTTCAAGTAAAGGAGGTAGGGCTTACATTTATTTACGAAGCTTGGTACATGATTATTCTCTATATTTTTAGTACACTCTTCTCAGTAGGAAATGAGAATAACAGCAAACAGCGACTTGTTACAAGTCTATCGCTCGGAGAGGAGCTTGGTTCATCGACGTAAAGCAGAAATCAAGCTTTATGGAGAAGGGTCAATAAGAGTACCCACTATTTAGTGGAAAATGTGCTCCAATCGAACGGCAAATTCACGCCTACTGGAAAGTCTTCCGCATCCGGCCACCGCTTTTTAGATTTAGTTGAATGTTTTAACGGATAATGGACCTTGTTTCCCTTCAATTAATACTCCTCTTGAGGAATTGGTCCCTGAAACGCTAAATGTTGACTTGTATTAGGGAAAATTCAAGCGCACATTTCATCGCGCGGACGGAACTCTCGTACACTCGAGCAGTGTTGACAAGAACACCATAGACAAGAAAATGCCCCCCCCCCCACCACCACCATGATTTTTACACGTGGTAATAGTTCAAAGTGCCTGTGTCTTTCTGTATACATTGTCAACCCATCTGGACAAGTCAGGATATAATTTGACCTAATAAGGGAGGTAAAATGGTGACCGCATGCGGAATGTTTGCTGTTTATTTATCAATTTAATGGCTTTTTTCCCCGAGACGCATGTCTCCTTTCTCATTCTCGTCCTAAGCGATACACACTAATTCTATTTTCATATAGCTCATAATAATGGAGACCTTGGAGGAATATCAAACTACCAGCGGTTGTCATGGCAACCAACTCGTGATCAATAAACTGAAGAGGGCTTGAAATGTTAAACACAATGGATCGACGTAATCACCATTAGAGATAGTCGCGTTTGTTCTCATGTAACGATAAATTACAGTCATGAACGAGAACAATGTTAAAATAGCTCATACATTTTCGGATAAATAAAGTGCCTGAATAATATAAGAACTCTGAAAAAGCTTCGTTTTATTTATTTATTTATTTTGTTGGGGGGTGGGGCGGGGGGAGTAAAATATATGAAAACTTCGGTGTTGTCGGAAACTGTAAGAATCAATTTGGTACCAGAGTTTCTGCAGTGTGTAGGAATGCCATACTTATACGGGACATGGTTGAAATTCGACTTTATTCAAGGGCCGTCACACAACTCAGCATCATTTTTAATTGAAGTAGAAAAAAATACATTTATTTGGTTGCAGAAAAATTCAATAAATTTAATTTAATATCTTTATTTCAGAGCCTCACTCAAATGGCATGCAGAGTTTCCAAGAAGGGTCCACAGTAAGAAAGGTTCTAACCGTATGGAGAAATGCTTCGATATCTACTATGACAAGGTCGAAGGTAAGCGTCGGCCCTTATTTGCAGTCTACGGACCTGCTTTTCAGTGGGAATTTCATGAGGTTTAATCGCATACAAAGTCAACAAATAATCTACATTTCGTAGTTTGTTGTGTGCCATCCTTGGTTAGCAATAGGTTAGTAAAGGCCAACATGGTTTTTCACTTATCCGCTTTGTAAAATTTATGGGCCCAGTCGGTTATGGTTCACATAATTGAGAACTGCCTGAATTTCTCCGGCAAGACCGAATCCATAGTGCGCTAATAATTAGTGACCCTCGTGGTTGTGTTTACACACATTGTATGTACTGTGCATTAACACCATTTCCATAAAAAGGCCCACAAAAATTATCTAAAACAACCACCGCTGATTGCGTAACAGTCTCCCACTGCTAACAGCTTTTAGGGGCGTGTCATTCGATGTCTACTTTGTAAACCCTATTAACATAATGGTTGCTTACCAGACAAAGTAGGGTCATAAAAACGCGGCTAGGCACTTTTAGAGATTGTGCTTTTTGCAAAATAAAATGATAGAAGGACAGTCTACTATTACGCACTTTAGGTCTTCTCTCCGCCTTGATCAGCACTGCAAAGGTTTCTTGTGGACTATTCATTTCATTGACAATGTTTGTATACCGTAATGAAGCAACTAATCCGGAGGTAAGATTAACCACCAACAGATTGCATTACTCTGATAAAATATTTTTTTTAAAAGAGGAAATGTTTTCATCTTATGTCGTCGATAAGTCTGTTCTGAAAACAATGTAATTTCGGTATTATGACACGCATTCAAAGACAGGGTCGTACTCTGGTGAAAACGACCCCGAAAGCAAACATATTTGTGTACTTTCTATCAGTAAGCCTCTTTGTTATAAAGACGGTAATGGTAAGCATCCTGCGAAATTATTTCGTCCGAAATGCCCCCGTTGATTTGAAAAAAAATCTCAAAATCTCACCTCAAGAAGAACAGATGTGGTGGATTTCAGCTTGATTTTCGGCTGACGGTAATTGTGTGGACGTGGGGGTTCACCTTCGTTTTGAAGCAGGCTTTGCGAGGGTGACAGAAATAAGAGGGGTAAAAACCGTGAACTTGGAAAACTACAAAACGCCCTTTATTACAACCCCTAGTCCTTATTCCTTAGGTTAATCCCAGTCTCTTCAGAAGTAAACAGAGCGTGTCTTTGAGCTTTTAGCATGCAACATGTCTCCGTCACGGTTCATTAACCATTGGTGATTATTATAATTGCTAGCGGTTAATGCCGATCGGCATTTTTTTGCTATATCGGCTTGTTGTCATCCAAAAGCTAGTCAGATCACCTACATGGTCAGATGAAGGTGGTGATCACATACCAACGGAGCCCACAATCATGGAGACCGAGAAATTTTGAGGTTTCAGATCGTAAGGAAAATAGTTAGATGATTGTGCAAGCGTACAGCGTTATGTCACTGCCTCTCCAGTAGCTGGGTTGCCGTTACAAAGTATAAACACCGATCCGAACACACTTAGGCTTGCAACAGTTGAGGACATTTCACGCAGTGGGGGCACCGAGGTTCACGCAAAATGCCTACCCGTCTGGGGGAGACAAAACAACACCTACGTGCAGCCGACAAAACCCGGGAACGTAATTGAGACCGGTACAACAATACTAGAAATAGAGTGACGAATTTATCGGGAGGTGTAGCGCACAATGTAATGATATGACCGAGAATAATCAACAGGTTGGTTGAACCATAGACAGCTACTGGTTGCACTACCAGAGCAAGTGATTGAACAATATCAAGCACTTCCTGTAAGTGTCGATGGGGTTACTACAGTGCAGACCAACTGCAGATATTGTAATCAAGATGTGATGGAGCCTAATTAAGATCGGCAGAAGCACAAGTGGACCTGCCTATTAGTGCAGTATTATCCAGCCATTAAAGAATTTGACAACGCATTTCCACTACCAGCGAGCAAACGGTTTAAACACCACCAGGGCCATGGTTTGAAAATGGCAGCGTGAACGTGTCATCTACCAGGCAGTATAGGGCAGTACAACCACCACTACGACTATTGCCTCTCGGTGTAGCGACTTTTATGAGATCACGTTTCCAGGCAACCGTTGCTAGGCACTCCACCACCAGATGGTCATGCAGCAGGTATTACGCTCCCTTTTTCTTGTTTGGTTTGTTCGATTTGTGATAAGTTTACGAGCAGGTATGGCAATAAAACGAGAATAGTGCACCCAAAGAATCGAGTCTGACAGTATTTTCAAGTACGAATATTCGTCGTGTATCCGGGTATCAATGTATCGACCCTGATGTGCATGCTTTTCTCATTCGGCACGGCAGACGTGCATCGATCGTTTTGAATCGGATAACAAAAATCGGAAGTGATTGGAGTCTCGAAAAACTCAAACCAACATTTCCAGTCATGGGTAATTTTGCACCCTGCTGAAAAAAGTGAGTAGGCCTAATTCTAATATTTTAAAAGCTTGAACAAAAAACAGTATAGATTCATTGTCAAAGTAAAAATGGATGTTTATCATTGACAGCCATCTTGATTTTTCTTCTTCTCATAATAAAAAAAGTAACCAAATCGAGGCTGTTGGGATAAAAAGTCTGCCTCCTTTTTTTACCATGACCATCAGCATTATTGCGTATACAGGAAACATGACCAGCAAAGGTCGGCAGCTCACTTTATTTTTTTACATTCGTGAAAAAAACCCACAACAAAACATTCCAAACAAAACAAATAAACAAGCAAACAAACAAAAACAGACCATGTTAAAGGGGGACTGTCGTCAAGATCAGAGCAGAGCTGTAGAGGCCGTCACATCACATTATTCTGTCTGTAAGTCAATACGCCACACGCAGGCGTATCTGCTGTGTACGCCCAAAGTTTTAAGCATAATCTTATGACAGGAACGTTTAATTCTGAGAAGACCCTAGTATTTAAAAAAACGCAAAACTCTTGAGTAAATCATGAAGGAAAAACTAGCTCAATGCAATTCCTTGTGGCTTCCGGTAATCATTGGAGTCAGTCTGTGTTACGTGGGCGTGGCTTACATAATTTCATGTACAACCACATGGTGTATCCCCTATAGTGTGTCTTCAATGTGTCCTGTCATTAGAGGATTTTAGGGAGGGAACTTCTGTACAAGAGAAAAAGAGTGCGTTAAAGTATGGGGATATTTGTGGGGGAACAAACATTCTATCATATATCGGGCATGGTGTCCCTGCAACGATCATGAAAACAGTAAACCTCGTTACCAGGGTTGATCGTTCTCGCCGTACCATTTTGCCCCCCCCCCAGCACGCGCTGCTCGAGAGGTATCGATAGGGCATGATGTCAATGGCAACAAGGCTGCACAGCAGTTCTATTCAATGATAGGATGGTTATCTTGGATGTCTCCTTTTTGGCCTTCACTGTCGAGGTATTTGCTGATTACAGGCTCAACCTTTCAAAATATGCAATCAATTTAATTTGATTTAGCATGGGTTATCTATAATTTACCAGGATGAGAATATTGCCAATATCACTGTTGATCCCTTCCACTGACGTCATATGAGGCTGCGGTCTGCTCGTTGTCTGCCATTTTTTGATTCAAATTACCCGCAAAGAATGTGGTGCATGTATTTTATACCTTGCGCGCGTTGCCTTAAAATGACTCCCAAGTCGGCGTTGATGTCAAGTGAATTGGGTCAGTACATAGGCCAGTCGAGATGCCACCATGTAACTTACCACAATATAACCAAAACCGAGGCAGAGAGTGTGGCCCCTTTTTGTGTGATTATTATAAAGGAATTATTATCGAGTCAGGGAACCTGACAAAGTTGGTTGCTGCGTAACATATCTGGCTAATAACACGATACGATACAACCATATGTAATGTAAGGCACGGTGCACGTGACTATAAAAAAAAAAGAGTTAACACGCTGCAGTTATTGCTTAATTTTCATGGATTGTCATGGAAAAGAAGCTATTTTGTATATTTATGTGTTTTGGGAAGTAAGATTTTTAAAAAGTATTTAACCATAACCAATAAGTTTGTTAACATTTTAATCATGCTTACTGTCTTTCCTTGTAATTGTTCGATGATCGGAAAGCAATTAATATGTTCTCGACATAATGACAAGCCTTTCATGATATCTGATATGGTGCTAGCATTTTTTTAGGAAAGTAGGTCAGATTAAGCAGACATCAGTATACAGTTTGTAGTTTTAAGATAATTACTTGTCATTTTGAAAAACTGCCTTCCCATATTAATAAATTTCTCTGAGAAAAAAAAAATTGGCACACGACTTTCTTCTTCAGACTCGGCAATCAAATTATATTTCACTGACACCTGTACCAAATGACATTTATCACTGATAACAAAAGTTAACACTGGCTGGCTGATTACATGTGGTTGTATTATTGCGAGCCTAATCAGAGAGTATTTACACGACCGTTATGTCCTCAAACCCTCGACACGCTGATATTGCACCAGCGGCGGCCTGGATGCTCATTTTGACTGAGCAAGGCCACGACTTCCACATTGACTGTGTTTGATCTGCGGTGAGTAATACTTCTCCTACTTCTCCTCCAAACGACCGTGTGTGTCGCTTCCACTCCAGCATTTTTTAAAGAACTATATTACGATGACTTGTCGGTTCTTTACCTTGAACTGGAATTCGCTCCGTAAATTTATCATGTCTGCTTGTCTGTTTTATGGGGAGACATCCCTTGTTTGTTCTTCCTTTGGACAATATTTTGTTAGTTTACACGGCTGTTACTAGGCATGGTTATAACGATGGTGGCCGATGCAACGGGGCCCATTGATTCATTTTCGAGAAACTTCTGTAAAACCACCACATAGCTGTAGCGTGTAATGTATCACTCAAATGTAAGCGATGAATCTTTTGAACGACGAGTAAGAGTTTTAAGAGTCTGTCAGGGATTGTGTGTATCTGTGGGCTTCATTCGACATGGCAAATCAAAAATCAGAACCGAATGTGCATTGACGTCATCACGACGCCATCTTAAAGGTAAAACGATGATGAAACAACAGAAAACGCACGTCTTGTACGCGCAGCGCACATGGATTGGCCTATGAGCCATCCTCTGTTGACCTCTAGCCGAGGGCGCTCTACTCAATGACGTAATGTGCATATTTTACCGCGTTTGACAATATTTCAGATAAATAATCATGTCATCAAGTTTATAAAAAAGTTTAAATAATGATCGTTATAGTAGTTTTAGGTTATTGTGTAATGTACCACACCTCATCGTGTCAGTGCAGAAACGTCGTATCACCTAAAATAGTACGCGCGAGAAGTGTCAAAACGTCTCGCTTAAAATAACCCGGATGTACACACAAAACCAAAATGCGCCGAGATACGACGTTTTTTAAGTGTGATGATTGCGGCATCCACAAATGAAAAAACCCAAAACAACAACAACAACCACAGAGCAACCTTTGAAATTTAATTTTTTTTTTTTAATGAGCACTGGTTCTAGGAGGCAACGTCTTATGACAGTTTTTGAACTTTGTCCTTTGCTGGACGGCCTCTGCTCGTATACTGCATTGTCCAAAGAATTAAAATAAAATAACATACTTTTTAAGTGTATTGCATTATCTAAATATACTGATTGACTTGAAGTTAATGTAAACATTTTAGATTTGTCCGACTGTGTAAGTCTACTCAATCTGTGTGTAATCCGATATGACCAAGGTCTGTTTGTTTAACAGTCTATTGTCTCAGTAGTAGGTTTGTTTCGTAATTCCTCATTTAACGCGTACCTATAGGCTTTAAATCGTGACCTCATGACCTCGTCCCCATTTTTAATGATGTGTTACATCCCCGAGATCGAGGTATTGAAAACATACTGAACGCTCAGGCATCTCCTCTGACGGTATACATAATGGGGTTTCGAAAGAATCAGTTTCATTACTGTCTGTATGATTTCACCAAGCACACCATCCAACCAAACTGTAACAATGCCATCAACTCAGATGATTACGTTTTAGTTACAACATCGAAAACAAAACTGTTCATGGCTCGACGTTCATAACAGGCATATACCGGTTGCGGCAATCGAAACAAGCAACGGTGATTTGTAGGGTCTTCAATTGCGATTTTTAGATTCATGTTGGATAGTATTTCAGACGGAGATTTTTTTCTGGAGGATTGTAACTGATCTGAATGAGTGAGCTTCAAGATAGAGAAAGAATTGTTTTCACCGATTAACAAATCTCACATTTTGTCCTTATTTTGGTATTATTTTGACCTCCAGTGGACTGCATGAAATGATCTCATCATCATCCACTGGGAAAGATTCACTTATGCACACGATGGCGTTCCCTTTTTCCATACATCAAGAATGGCTGAGGCTGAAAAAGTGGCTAAAATAGCCAGCCAAACAACCCAGACGTCGAACAAAAAATAAATAAAACAAAAGGCAGACTAAATACCCATGTTTTGTTTTTGTGATTGCATACAGGTTCGACAATGCACAGGGAAGATGCATCACCAGGTCTTCCTCAACCTCGTCAGCATCATCAGGCCACACGTATTAACAGACATGACGAGGTTCGCATTGAGTTAACGCTGAGTGCAGATGAAGGCGAGTACACACACAACACCACGCATCAATGATCACATGTATCATCTAATAACAACACGGTGAATAACAAACACGAGAGAAACATTTTCATGTGTAGCCCAAGTCTTAGACCTCATGAGGTCGTTATTACTACTCATCAATTTCGTCTACATCACATCGTTCACATCGTTCACATGCTGACGTGAACCCATCATTAGTTCACTAATGTGTCTCTGGATGACGTAGCCACCTTTCATCCATTCCACTTTGAGAACGTTTCATTCTGGAAAACGCAACAACGGATATTTTATCCGCGTTATTTAATACACTGTCCTGGCTGAGCTTAAATTTATGCCGAGACGCAAATAAATTGTTTTGATACCGGCTTTTGTTCGTTCACAATGAGCGGTGTAGCGAAACTCTCAACATTATGTCAAGTGCATGATTTGTCATCTGTTGACGTCACCCTGACGTCATCATCACGCAGAGGATTTAAGAATGCACCATCCGCTGTGTAATTCTATCTTTACAGTATACTGCACAACACAAGTGAAATAGGCTGGATACGTTTTCACCCGCTTTTGCAAGTGCACGTACCGGTACTCGAGTATTGCTTAGTTGGTGGTGTCAGGCCTACCAACATCGTTCGCCAAGGGAAAAAAAATCCAAACAATACCCAACCTGAGACCATTAAAAAAGGTCAACCTTCGAGCGTATGATATTCCAGCTCGCTAGAATAATAAAATAGACAAGAGACTGAGTAGAGGGGACTGTGCATATTGACAATCGTTCATGGACCTTATTCCAACATAAAGATGATAACAAAACACAAAGACCTGTGATTTGAAATCACCACGGGTATCCGGCTCGGCTGTAGCCCCCGCAAAATATGCACCAGGTGTCTGCTGTAGTAAAGACCGACCGAGCGTCTCGTCACCCCTTGGATGGTTGGAAGTAGACTCATTAACTACTATCGTACTTAATGACGATGAGCAGTGCTTTATTAACTCTATAATGGAGAACAATTAAACCGACCATTTTAACGGCTCAGGTTATCGACACTTAGTAATAAAAGCTGAAATGGAAGAGTGGCGTTCGTATATTTGATGTTGTATGCACCTCGGTAAGTCACAGTACGTGTTAGTTGTGATTTCATCTATGCAATTGGGAGGTCAGACGTTCCGATGTTATGACTGTATTGTTTCCCTGACTCAAGGTAGTCCACATCGCCATGGAACCGCCTAAAACCATCCTAATTGAGCTTGGTATCGAACCCCAGTCAGATTGTGGTATCCGCACCATCGATGCATCCAAGCCGTGTGGTTTGGATCTGGAGCTTCGACCGCTGAACCAACTATGGGAACAGTCGTCGGAGTCGCAACTCATCCTCCGAAGGATCTCCGACGAAGTCGTGCCTTTCGGTCGGGTTCGGGAACCTTCCGTACGGATGGGAACTTCGAAGCCTGGGTCCGGAAGGGGTGTGTGTAACACCTGCTCGGAACCATGTGCACGATGTTTGTCTCGTTCAGAGCTGCGAATCCGTCCCCACAAAAGAGAAGATAGGGTCCCCGCCAAAAGGTACCTATCCTGTGCCTTCTTCAACACGCCGTCTTCTAAGACATACAGAATGGACATTGAATTTCCAACCACCCACCACTTTGACTTTCAGAGCACCCCGCAAGAAACGGCAGCGGAAAAAGGTAAATCGAAATCATCAAAATTATCATAATTACTTACCCAACATTTCCAGCCATGTTATTTGACAAGTGTGTTTACTCTCTGTCAAAGCAATCTGATGACTTCACATATAACCTCATTTTTTTGTAAACCATACAACAAAAGACGAACACTGCATCTCGTCTCATTCACCATGCACAGCCTGGCTTGAATTAATGGATTACATGCTGTTAAGTTACATACCTTGGGGGTATTTGAAAATACGTGTTACAAACAGGGAGTACAGGCACTCACCAAGATTAATATTCGAGCATGGAGTTTGGGACTAAGTTGTTTATCATCGTATAGACATGTAACCTTGGTTTACAAACAAAGTGACCCTGTACAATCCATGGCATTTCCTGGCTGGCAAGATACCATACTGGTCATATTGGGAAATTTTATACTTATTAAACCATTTAATTTCCAGAAAAACTCAAGTGCTATAAAAAATAACATCTGAATAAGTTTTGAGATGTGCAACTTTCTTCATATCAAAAGTTGATAAAAAATCAGACAGTGCAATCTCCATAAAATAGTACCCTTTTTTAAAATCTGATATTTTAAACATGTTTTCTACCATCAAAGTGTGTACAAATCGTGCCTGCAAGAAGTCCAGACTATTAATTTTGTTGGCTCTTTTGTAAACATGACTGTGATGTCACAGGTTACCTGGCCCATACGTGATCTTGTATAAAAGTCATGCTACACTTCAGTGCAAAGGGAAAATACCATCATACTTTGCACATAACTCGCTGTGGAATACTTTTTGTAGAATTACTGGACAAGTTCCATTTTGTATTTTCCCTTTCTCATGGCGTACTATACACTCTCAGAATGTACAATTCTGTTACCGGAGTATACTGCTATGTAGACGGATGATAAGTTGCACGGTAAGAGTGAAATAGAGGTGCTGAGTACGGTATTTTGTCCGATTAGTAATTAATTTGCGAACAGCCCCCTTCAAAGCAATACGATTAATTGATAATGCGGTCAGCTCAAACGCTTATTCGACGGTGTCTGCAAGGAAAGGTTTTGTAATTGCATGTGATCCTTTGCTCTTTTGGCGTAAAAACAAACAAGCACTAACGATACAATGCGACAGTTTCAAACAAGCTTCTTAAGATATTTAATGTATGTAGCTTATCAGTGAGTCATCCTTTTGTTATAAAGACACATCAGGAATAAATCATTGTTTTTGCTGGACTTGTATTTGACAAGCTTTTCCTTTTTTTCTTTTTTTGATGACAAAATTCCCGCTGACAGCCCGATGTCATGGGTCTGCTCACCGTGGAATTTACCATTCTCCCGCCTACAGGGTTACTTTCGAATTTCTGCATTAGACACGTGTCAGCAAAGGACTTCTTAACGTGAAGAACTTGCGCACACGAGCACAAATTCATTGATAACCTGTGGGAAAAGTTACCCACAAGTAGGCTAAACCGCACACTTTTCTGCACCCCCCCCCCCACACAAAAAAAATCGACGATTCTCCGCTTACGAAAAGCAGAAGAGTGCACCCTTCAATGAAGATCACAGCGTATTGATGATGAAACGTCAGGTTGAAAATAGCATCAATGTAATAATTAATTTTGTATTTAATTGTCAGATGGTATGCCATGCAGAATTTCCAACATTAGTTTTGACCATGACGACATTACCCCAGTGGAAGTAACCTTGCAGATTGACAAAGAGCTTGACCTTTCAAGCGAAGGCTGTTCGAGTGCCTCTAGGTCATCACATAGAAGTACCTCCTGTGACGAGTCTAAAACCACCTCCGATGATGGTAGTGAATGCGACGAGAGAGCGAGTCTGACTAGCAGTTATAGCTCAAATGGTGACACTGACGAGGCGGATACTAGACCATTGGACATTACACAAGTAGACCGAGAAGGTGGTGACACCGAGCCAGACTCGGCTTCCAGTAGCACGGAACATTCGGGAGCTTGTGAAGACGATGACGAGTTTTCCAAGAATTCAGTGGCAAACTCAAACTTTTCCCCGACATTGCAAGAGGATTTAACAAACACACAGACTACATCCGATGACTTTGACGAGTCATTGCACGGAAATACCGACCCCGAAGATATCTTTGAAGAATTATGTCTTAATCTGACTCCAGAGGCAGCCGATCAAATGATGATGATTAAAGCAATGTTCAGTGACGAATCCCCTCCTATGACCCCATTAGAGCCCCAACCCTTCCCTCTAACGACCGAACCAAGACCACGCCCCGCCGAGGAAACTGCCGTTCAGAAAGAACAAAAACCGACCGAGAGTAGCGTCCAAGAGACGGAGATACCACTGGCAGCTGAGTTTAGCTTCAGTGACAGCTTGGATCTCACTCCAGCGGAATTTGAGCAGTTCATGGCAATGAACTCTGCATTCGGTGGCCCGGTGGTTTTTCCACCTCCGAAGATTGCCCCGGATTTTCCTTCGTTTGCCCCAAATACATTAAGCTCAACACAAAGCCAAACCAAAAAGGTCAGTCCATCACCCGATTCGCCCATGTCTACTAAGGCTAGAGATGCCGTGGGACCAGATCCATTCACTGTTAAAGCATCCACGAATAACTCGGAACCAGATCCGCCCATAGAGAGTTACAGCCTATCAGACAGCCTGGATTTAACCCCGGAAGAGTATGAACAATTCGCCGCGATGAACGCTGCATTCGGGGGACCATCGGTGATCCCGCCCCCAAGAATGACCTTCAAGGAAGCGGTAGAGCTCGTGAACCCCAAGGTGGCTCCTGCCAGGCCTACGTCACTCAGCATTCAAAAGCTTCCTGAAGCTAACGTGAACGGACTGACGTCACAAGATCTTGCAAGAAAGTCCTCTGTCCACACAACCTCGGCGTACCAAGAGGAAAATCCGGACGCAGATGTGGACGAGGAAGGGACCTCCTTCTGGGCCGATTGCGACGACACGGTCGTTGTAAAGAGCTCTGACCCTACTCACACTTCATCCGCTGAAGAAGACAACTCGTCACTCGTTGCATCATCTCAGGAGGACGAAGGAAGTCTGACCCCAATATTCGAGCATCCACCTTCGACCTTTGACACAGAAGTAAACGGTGATTGTGCTCCTATAACGACAGATCAGAAATCGTCTGGAAAAGTGAACAAGACTGCAAAGGGTAAGATATTGCATTACTATTTTGTTCGTTTGGTTTGATGTAATAACAAATGTGTCGAAATTAGAAAAAGAAAAAAGAACAAAAGGCGCAGGGCTATTTATTATGAAGTTATTTTTCATGCGCGTAACAAAAAGTATAACGTTAACTGTACAACCTTCCACTTGGGCAAAGGGCGCCCTCTTGTAACAGTATGTGGAACCTGACTGAGCTGGGCCCATTATCATAATATAATAGCAATACTAGCAATATTGCGACTGGTGTCCTGGTATATTTACTTAGGAAAGAGATTGTCAACCTGCTATTTACACCTACTATATCATCATTATTCGACACTAACGAAACCAAAACATACCACAACGAACATTAAATGTCAACATCTCAGCATCTTAGCAAAATGGGTTATCAGCTAACAATTCTATGTTGTGTTTATGAATAGTCTCCCTACAGATGTATTGATTAGTAAATAATCCGTGTACCGGTAAGCCCTTGAGAGGTGTGCTCCATTAGATCGTGCCCAAATCAATTCGAAATCAAAGGTCAGAGGAGATAGTTGTTGGGTTTGGTTCTTCATAATGACATTTTTTTGTCCTCTAAAGAGTTGTCGGTACCACACCAGCAAGCTGTCTGTGGGTGTCGTTTGTTTACTTGCTCGACACCTGTTTAACCAAAGTAAATCAGACTTTCCACGCGGACTAATCTTATTGCTGACATCAGTTCAAGACAGAGCATATAGGCCTATAGTGGTAATTATTTTTTATTATTTTTTTTTTTTTTTAAATTTCACTAGCCCATGGGAGCTAACTGATTGTACAGTTCATTCATAATACTGTTACAGATCCTCCAGAGAAATATTCCAATCTGAAGTACCATCGAATGCTAAAACAAAGAATGTTGACAAATCCTCCTCAAAACAACACCGTTGAATTAGTATTTCGTTGTCCGTATTCGAAACAGGCACTTTTTTGAACGTTCACAGAATTCCTAAAAAGACATAAACCGTTTGGAGGTATCAGAGATTTAGTATCATGTTGAAAGCTAGCGGTCGGGTAATGAGTTTTCTCCAATCCATAAACCGATGATGTCTTTATCCGTTTAACCCAAAAAGAAATTCGCTCCGTGATTTCTCCAGAGACCGAACATTAAAAACGAGGATTAACAAATCAATGTGTCCAAGGAAATGCTCTTTGCATTCAAGCTTGACAATTGAGACTTGGTCAGGGAAGTATGCAAGCACGAAGTTCATTCAAGGTGCAACACAAACGGAGTCTCTATTTTTTGAGTCTCTAACATTGTTCTCTATTCGTATGATACAAAAAATAAGGCCATCATCAGTTAAAGAAACTGTTGTAAGTGTCAAGAGATGACTCGGATTTGCATAAAACCGGAAAATGTTCAGACGCCTTTTAAACAAAGATTAAGATCTTCTTACATTAGTTTCGTACTTATTCAACAGACCTTTAGCTTTCCAGGTAGCAAGCCTTATGAGTATGCAGCACCGGTAAAGTAGACATAGGGGCTTACTCATCTTTCATTTACAGAAATAACCCTACTCCTACTCCTACCCTACGTTATACTCCTAGTTACCGAGAAGCAATGTTGCACGTGCCCTGCTGAAGGACACATTGTACAGTCCAAAAGTGTATACATATTATGATTATAACATCCCGTACTTAATTTCTGCCTTGTGATTGGTTAAGAGCGCGTCACATTGATATTTTATTTTTTACTAAAAGACCGCTCGAGCGTAACGCACTACACCCCATAGCAACCAATGTACTAAACCCATAGCAACGGCACCTTCTTGGTACCTAGACGTCTAGGCAGAGTCTACATAATACAGATTGTAATATAAAACAAATATTAACTGCCTTTACTCGTGGTATGGTGAAAACTACGACAGATCCCCGGAGCGTTCTGTTTCCCTGAGGCGAAGGCGAGTGAAAATAGAACGCTCCAAACGTTCACAGAAGGAGTCGTAGTTTCAGTCATAGCACTCGAAGCAGTCAATATTTGTACAGCATTTTATTAAGTTTATTTAAATATGTATCTCTTCTGGTTGGCAAAGATTGTTGTTTTTAATCGTCGCCAAGGTTTACTGTTATGCCTTAACTTTATCCCTTCCTACTTCTGTTTTGTATTCACTGTAAATATCTTTGAATGTTTCATACGATTTAGATTTTCTATTTTTATAGCAAGTAATGTTTGTAATTGATGGGCACCTTTGACAAACAATGTTCCACTGAAAGATTTCCCCAGGGTAAACAAGAAACTATATACATAAATCAACTCAAAGAAATGCGAAAAAAGAACCCTACTAACTATTTTGTTTACCGCCGTAATCCCAAACCTGCTCACTCTGTCCTGTCGACCCCCTCCCACTGCTCCCTACAATAGCTAACCCACTTTCCTGTCAAACTTCTCTTGTATAATTAGCACGTGTACATCACACGAGCGTGTCATCCCCGTGCCAATCACAAAGTAAGGTTTCCTTTTGACCCTATTTTTCAAAAATTATGGGGTTCCAAGAGTAAAATTATCACTTACTTGGTTTAGATAACAAGATTATTTATCTCACCAAGTCGACTTGTCTTGAAAATCTCACCAAGTCGACTTCTTTCATGGAGTATGTCGACTTGTCTTGATAATTTACCTCGCCAAGTCGACATTTTTATGGTGTCGACATCACTTGATAACTTATCTCACAAAGTCGACTTATTTTATGCAGTATGTCGACTTGTCTCGATACTTTCATGGAGCAAGGTGACAAGTTTCTGGGCGAGCCAGTGTAAGTTTAAGAAAGTCGACTTGGATAGATAAGTTCATTTCAGTTAGTCGACTTGGCGAGCTAAATTATCTCGTTATCTTGATAAGTGGTTTGGCACTTCTGGGACTCCATATCAATCATTCGTGTTTGAGCCCTTGTTAGCTCATGCATGGTTAGAGCAGCGTTCTTTAAGCCCTTTGTCATAATTATGTCATACTCTGGAGCCTAAGGTTTTGAGTTCGGTGTGCCCTTCGGGATACCTTATTGTTCAGGTGTTCTAGACTAGATTCACCGTTTTCTGGAATTTGTCAAACCTTCCAGGGCTTCTCTTGGTTACGTGTTGATCCGGGCTTTAGGATTAACAAAGAGCATATCTAGGCTACTAATGAGGACTAAATATAGCCAGGGATTTCTATTTTTGGCATGCATTTATTTATGGAACAGTCTTTTGGAACCTC
Organism: Pisaster ochraceus; assembly: GCA_010994315.2. NCBI lineage: Eukaryota > Metazoa > Echinodermata > Asteroidea > Forcipulatida > Asteriidae > Pisaster > Pisaster ochraceus. Next base: position 8,796,529 of record CM021531.1, read on the forward strand.
ATTTCGGACACCTTTTGTGTTACTTACCTGTAGTTCATTTCAAGGAGACCTTTGGTTCGAGGTTTTAATGTAATGAATAGGCTCAGGCTATTAAGGTATAAATATGGGTTGGGTTTTGGGGGTAATGCCCAGCGAATTTTCGGTTGAACATAATTGTCTTTCACACCCTAAGTACAAATACGAATCATGTTGACAGCTCCCAGGTTCTCTGGTTTGTTCCCATCCATTTCTATGGCAATCGTGAACCCCAACTTGTAAACAAACCTCTTTTTGTGGTGTAAATTATGCACAACTCTAAACTATCGATTGTGTATTGTGTGCACGACGGTGAAATGCCGGATGACCGTGAAAATTGTGCCATAAAAAAAGCCCAAGCACTTCTGCATGGTTGTCTAATAATTACTACGGGCTATTAAGTGGGTAGGTTGTGGTTGTACACTCATTCTGTGTGACTATAGTAATCGCAGAGCAATCACCTACATCAAGTGCTGTCAAATACCCACAAATGGTGAGTGATCATTGCTAAAGAAGCTCTCTATTGTGTAATTTTTTTCAAACGAGCATTATTTTAGAGTGAACGCGGAGAGTGAGAGTGAGCATTATGTCACATTTTGGGGTTTCCTTGGTATTCCATAAGCCTTTGCTTTTTACATTAGTTCAGGAGAAATTTCATTTTTTTTTCTCTAAAATCAGACTGTTTTATGTCTTCTTGGTGAAAAATAAGATATGTTCTTCAGTATCCATAAAATTAAAAAAATGCTCTTTTAGTCTTTGGTCCATATGTCTAGTGCCCAGGACTGTTCACAGAAGCTCCTTGATATCTCCCCGACAAGCATTACCAAAATGTTAAAAAACCAACATGTCAACATACCTCCAAAGCTGTTGATCTTAATTTCAGACCTTTATGTCAGCAGAGACTCTCACCCCTTGTCATTACGTATTATTATTTTTATAGATCTTAGTTTGCTGCTTTTGCAACATCATTTTTTGTCTTCTTATATCTTATCTTGCCTTTGATTTATATTTTACATGTCTAAATGTTCGTTAAATAGTTAAAAAAATCAATAAGCTAATGTTTTTAAATTGTTTAGAACACTCGTTTTTTAAAGCAATATTGTAAGAGTTTTGAGTTATAGGTTCATTATCATCAACAATTATTTTGATTATAGCACTAATAAATCAATCAAATTTCTAATTAATTAAGTCAATCGATCAAACGTTGACCACTGTAGCGAACGTTTTTGTGAATTGTCGATTAATTTTAATATTAGTGCTCTCCTATCGTAGAGTTCACACCAGTACAATCCTCATGAGAAATAGTTCCGTAAGTCAATGAAAGAGCACTAAAAATCCTCTCAAACCATTGCTTATTTCGATCACCACAATCGAAATTATTCCGTATGGACAGGCACACACAAAATCTGATAAAATCGTTGTTCATTATATCAAGACGATGCACGATGATCACCTAGTATTTCCATTAAAAATGTAAGCAGGTCGTATGACGTATTTGCTTTGTACGCTATAGCAGTTATGATTGAAAGTTGTATACAATGAATGAATGAAAAACTCATCTCCCATCACCAAAACATGTGCATGGCCTCACGAGCAAAATGCTGTATTGTTTATAAAAATTCAATCCTGGCTTGACATAATAAAATTCTTTGAATGTCATGGCCTTTTGATGGTATCTCCAATTAAGTCCCGTAGACCCCCAAGTCTGGTTTTGTTAAGTGTTGTCCACTAAAGCTTAAGAGAAACATTCTAGCTTAGGTCAAGGGTGTTCAATGCTGAATTTCCCTCGCATAATGGTTAACAACATAATAAAAAAAAATCAGACCGCAGAAAAACATGGGTTTTTTCAGTCTCATGTGGGACAATTGTGGCACTCAAGCCCCTTATGATTTCACTAAGCCGAGTATTCAAAAAATCGGTGTAAGCCCCAGGTCTGCTACTGTATGCAAATTCGTATCCACCCCGTTGCGACCCATTTGACTGAGAAAAAAAAGAGTCTGAGTGTTGACAGAGGGAATTGTTAGCATGGCTCGTCGATTCTTATGGGAGCTTAGAACTGCGTGTCCCTTTGTTGTTGGCAGCAAAACATTCTTGGAAAACATCACCGGTCGACGGGACTCTTGGAGTCTTAGCTGTGCCGTTATAAAAAAATATTTAAAAAAAAACCCATATTTTACCCCCAGTTCTTCTGGTGTCATCTTCTAATAACGTTCTCGGATACTTTTCTACCGTACAGGACCACTGTTCATCGAAGAACTTCTTTTAACGTCAGCATCGGGAGAGGGCCATGGGGAAAACTCGGTGTTGATGAGGTGTAAAATCGACGCTTGGCCCGCCCCGACTGTCAGCTGGTTTTACAAGGACGAGCCGCTAGGTGACGGCAATGAAGCCGTGGATCCAGACCGCGTGGTGTTGAAATCTGACGTTGCACGCGGTGTTTATTCTCTGCTGCTGGAGGAAGTGGAAGGGTTTGATACTGGAGTGTACACGTGCAAAGCCAGTAATATCATCGGAGAGGCAACGAGTGCTGCCGAGTTGATTGTGCAAGGTAAGGAAACCATCCTCAATTTTTTCATCAACAATTTTTCGAAAATGTTAAAAGCATGACTCTCTTACAATTTCCCTACAAATTTGCTCCCCAACAATGTTATTTTTTTTACCTTCTGTGGGAATAATGAAACCAAGCATAAACCAAGGATTCCTCAAAAAGTGCCCTCCACTGGTGACCTGTGGGCCTGACGATACACGTGAAGAGAAGACGATGAAAAAATGTCAGTGAATGTAGAAAGGAAACCCCAACATGGGGGGTAACCCACGGAATTGGGTAGGGGCTGAAAATCCAAATTCATGTAGGAGCTTCCGGTCTGGGATGGGATTCGAACCGGGGTCCTCAGAGGTAAAGAGTATAGGGGAAGGAAAAACATTACAATGTATAGGACCAAAGTGTTTTACAATGTGTAGAATTTAACTACGTGACTTTTAGAGAGATAAACAAGTAAGTCAAATGGTTTGAAAGTAGAGCTTCAAGGGGAACTTATTTGAACAATTTTACTGCGGAATTTAAGCCTACGGAAGTACGCTGGTGTCAAAAAACAAAATGGTAGGCCTATCTTAGATTTTAATTCTGAGTTACAAAGGTACTTCTATTGACTAGGCCTTGATGTCAATGCCATCTAAAATCCCATACCAAACTGAGACCAGCATGTTTATGTATGCAGGTATTGTTATTCTTTTGACAATACAATAATACAAAAGTCAGAAATCTGTCATGAAAATAAAAAAGTGTCTTCTCAGACCCCGCTCATTTCAAACAGAATATAATCATAATAGAATACACAGTAAACTGAAATTAAAGTTTAAAATAATTTTTAAAAAGGAATATAAAATTGTAACAATGTGACTGCTTCTGTTACACTCTTTTATATATATCTGTTTATGTGTTAGCCTTCGTGAAAGACTGCTAGGATGGAAACGTCAGGGCACTAACCATTTCTTGCAGACAAACAAATTAGTAAACATAAAACAACGATACATAATTCCAAAAGGTTGAAACGTGAACCAGACAAACTGAAATGATTGTAATAGGAATAACATGAGAAAGATTGCATGCATTACACTTTCTACAAATGGCGTACAAACACATTGAATTCAATTCAATGCACTATTACGTTTATTTCCATGTTGAACAGTACATACAAGAGTGCAAAAGACAATTGTGGAGGCACGATCTTAATAAGACAAGGCTTGTATAGTAGTGGATTGCCTTTAGAAGAGACAACAAAACGCATAAATTGAATAATAACAATGTTCCATGTTCAGAAACGTCACAACACAAAGGGCCAATGCACATTGTGTGCAAAGTGAAAAATAAAACCTAACCCTGACCCATCATTTAGGGTTAGAAGTTCAATTGTAGACCTGAGATCGACTCACAAAGCCAATGCAATTCATTCCAGTTCAGCAAACAGCAATAACACTCGTCAGGCTAGCCTCGGGGTTATATATATACCTAATTACAAAGCCCCCTCAAGATAAACAAACTATTTGGTTTCTTTTGAATTCTAACCCTGCCCTTTTATCAAAGTGGTTTCGCTCCAGAAATCACTCCTTTTTTAGTTGTTGCTCAGAGTAATTGTTGTCAAGCTCAACAATGGCCTTTCAACAGAGGGAGGGGAATCCCGGTTTGTTAAAAGTAAAATAATACGAAACAAAAGACCCGCTGCAACAATGCAGCCATGTTGTTCATCTCCCATTCGAACGAATATGATGCCGTGTCTGAACTTACAGCTACGGCTACGGCGAGAGTTCAGCGTCATTGTGCGTTGAAATAATGTACTCTCTTAGCAACATCCTTTGCAATAGTCGTAGCTGTATAGCAGGAGCTGCCAATTCGGATAAAGCTAACCAGAACCTGTATTGCAAAATAATCTGACCCTTTTCAAAATGGCCATCAACAGTAGACGCTTATTGTCCACGAAGAGAGGGGACATGACAAAGATTGTGTTAGGATACATTTTGGCGAGTGTCATTTCCAAGTGTTTGTTTGTTTGTTTGTTATTAAATAAGGTACAACACTGTGAAATACATTACATGTATTGTATTCAGATTATCTCTTGTTTGATGTGTCATACCTGAAATGGAGCGAGATGGATACATACTGGGATTACTGTACTATCCATCAAATAATGTATGATATGGCATTTAATATATGCAATTCAATATTCAATTCATCGCTTCTCAGTTTACTATTAAGGAAAAATGAGCAGGATACCAGTCACAGATTGTACATGTGACATGGTATTTTGGCTGGTAATGTAAACCTGGTAATCATAATATTTTGCTCAGCTACTGTCTGTGCTTAAGCGGGTTTTTTTTTTATTGGGTACATCTTGATGTATCGATGTATATTATTCTATTAGGAATATTTTGTTTCAACAATCATCCCTCATTCAACAATTGGACTTTTCTCAAAATTGCTCTTGCTGAAGTTCCAGCATCTGGCGTACGAAGACATAAAATGGGACGTGTTGATTGACACACTGTAAGTGTAAAGGGACACACACAGTCGGCC
>CM021531.1:8801874-8813112 GCA_010994315.2 Pisaster ochraceus
AAAGGGCCGTTTCTGAGTTGGCGGCTATACGGTTGCGGCTACGACTGTTGCTACGAGTGTTGCTAAGCATTATATCCTGCAACGCATGGTGACGCGCAAATCTAGCCGTAGCCGTAGCCGTAGCCGTGGCCGTGGCCGTAGCCGTGGCCGTAGCCGATAGCCGCCAATATTCGGACATGGCCTAAAAATGGAGTTCGGGCCAGCCTATGACGTTTGGGAGCGAAAGTCTAAGAAAATCGTAATGACTGGTAACTACCGAAATAAATTATGATTTCCAGTAATTTATTATAAAGTTGGTAATACCAGCACAAATCATTCATTTTAAAAACAACATATCCCTCTAAAGGCCAAGTCACATGGGGGAACTAGGAGGCAACAAACTGCACTGCACGCAAGGAACACTTCGGCGCCACAAGATACATTCTTCTAACTGTAACTGACCATCCTCAGGAAAATTATGAAAAAATCAAAATGTGAATGAATTTTCTTATTGGAGATTGCCTGGAACCGGTTGCAAGTAATTTGCCTCGTGTGACATGGCCAAAAGTTGATGAAATAAAATTGGAAGATCTAAAACTAAGCATTATTTCTAATGGAAAATTCCATGAAAAAAAACACGCGAACCATTTTTCGTTTTCCTCCTGTTAGTTTTTCTTCCCTCTGTTTTTAGGAGTCAATACACCGCAAGTCACATGTTTGGTCTCTATAAAAATTTTCTCAACAGGGGTACGGTGGCCGCGTAAAGCCATTAATCGTTTTTGTAATCTCCATAACTCTCTCGCTCCCTCTAAAGCGACACCAGCGAATTTACACCGTTTTGTTTTCCCCCTGCGGTGGTTTATTGGAAACTAGAGAATGGGAGTTATAAACTCTTCCCAAAACCAATGAGGTCTTTTGATTGATGAGGCTTCTTTGATTTCTGGGCTCAATTTCAGAGAGTTGCACACAAAACATATATTAAGCACAACAAAATTATGTTTACCAGAATAAAGAAACCAGCCAAAATAACACATGTGAGTGGTTTCCTGCCTATTTTTGCTTAGCAGAAGTTTTTAAACAATGTTTTCTGCTAAATTAAGCAAATGGTATGATATTGGGCCCTGGCGTGAGAAGGATTTTTCTTTCGGATCAAAAACTGTTCGAAAGCGTTTTCGACCGTTACCATGTCAATCATTCCATAAGAAGATGCATTTGTATATGTTTACCCATCAGCAATTATGCTGATCGCAAGTTTCTAGTGGAGTGGAATGACTGGTGAGCCCAGTCCATTATATCGTTATTAATGCTCGGGGAAACAGTTACAAGTGCCACAAGCAAGTCTTAATTTAAAGGCAAGATATACTTTTGGTGTTGTTAAAAGACCGGTATCCCCACGTGGTGTATCCCAACGTATGCACAGAATAACAAAACCTGTGAAAATTGTGGCTCAATTAGTCATCGAAGTTGCAAGAAAAAAGTGGAGAAGCTAAATAAAGCACAATACTGTTGCATAGATTTGTGTGCTTTTATGCCTGGGCGTCATGCCTCAAGCCTTTCTCAGACTAAAAAATGTTGGAGTGCTAGTTTGCCTCTTTCTCTAAAACTATACATTACTTCAAATGTTTCATAATATCAATAGCTCTCTGGTGCTCTTTCCCAGTTAAGTTGTTATGGTAATTAACGTGTGGAGTAGTTACCAAGTACATGTACATCCTGCCTTTAATGGCCAGTGATAAAAGACTGTGCGACTGCGTCTTTCAGCACGTCAGTCGTCACTTCAGGTTACTAAAACACATCAATTCGAACTCCAGCATCTTTCAAAACATTTCCTACATTCGGGAGCGAATGCTTCATTTTATCTTGTAAATACCGAGCTCACGGAATTTATTTTATTTTAGGATAGTTTTTAAAGTTGTTTACAAAAACATTTGGTATATTTCTTATTATTTTGTGTATGATACTTAGTTTTGTACATCCTTTTGCAGAATCAGTGTCAGACTCGGAGTACGAAACAGCCCGATCCTATTTTACGTCCGGGTAAGTTTTACGTCATTGCCCGGACTCTTTTCCCATGCATTGCTAGTTTTCCTGATAATTGTATGCTGCTACTACTAGTGTTAAGTTACCGTTAATTAGGTAAATATAGTCTGGTTTGTTTGTTTAGCTAATTTTAATCAGTATAGGCAATATTAATGTTGCACACAGGGGACTTGACAAAGATGGCGCCAGCGTGATATTAACGAGGTCAAAGAGTAGATTTCGAGTATAGTCTTCAATCTTCAGTACATTATTCAGTGTGGACCAGCGCTGTGTATTGAGAGAGTTGCGACCTAGGGGAACCAGTTAATTTCTTTGGTCACGTGGTTGCTGGTGTCATTTTTCGGTCCGAATGCAGCAAAACCCAATGTGCAGTCTATTCTGGCACCCTGTGTGCGCACCATGAATTTTTGGGGCCGAAATGGCTTCTAATCGCAAGTTGTCGCAGCTCTCCCGTGGACTAGACTATAAAGCCCTCTATTGGCAAAGGGTGTTTATTTTGAACTTCGTTACAGGCCGCGTAAATTTGCATGTTTGCCGTAATCATTAATTCTTTTTGGAGAATACAAAACAAATGGATAGTTTGTTCTTATGATAAGTATTGTGTTCGTGCATTATTTTTGCAGTCAGGTGCACCCTCAGTAAATCCACTTGGCACTGATTCCAGTAATAATTCGACAACATGCAAACACACTCTGCTGCTATCAAAAGCTTGCACGTAGCGAAAAGGCCATAAGCTTGTCTGGAATTCGAGGATTAGTATCTATCATGTCTGGACCTTTTGGTGTATACCATTGAGAATGAAGCCAAACACCGCAGAGAAACGGCTTATAAAAACGATGAACAAGAAGTCAAATCTGCATTTCCCGTTCTTTATAAGTCCATACCTCCCATCGATGGGTGACGGGTATAGACGTGTCTACGAACCTTTGTGGCCTGTTTTGGTTTCCACATTTTCAAGCTGGGAGGACTCTGGATTAGGCCGACCACGGAGTGCATTGACTAAAGGTTATCATCAAGAGTGAGCATTAACAGTTTGTTTTGTTTTAACCTTCACAGTGATGAGATCGTGGATAATTTAGGCGAGTCGTGGCTTGCTAAAGGCCGTGGGGTGAACAGGAGCAAATCGCCCGGTAGGATGGTTCCGGAGCGCACGGTACGCATCACAACGCACCGTGCCTCAGCACCTCGCTTCACTTTCAAGCCACAGAGTAGGGTGGTTGAGACCGGACAGACGGCCAGACTCATATGCGGCGTCAGAGGTAATAAATCCAACACGAACAGTTTGTATTTGACTATTTCTTATAAATTAACAAAAATAACATACACATTTGGTAAGAAAACAAAGAAAACAACGAGAGGAGAAATAGTTGTCAAATGTACAGCCATATTTCGAAACCGTAACTGATGCTATTGCAGGCAGTATAAAACAAAAAGTGGCGGGAATGTTTCCAGGCCAATTTGGGGATCTATTGACTATGATAATAAATAATATACGACTAAAGATTTGTTCGGCGTCGTCATTTGCCCTAATTATTGCTGTAAACAAAAACAAACAAACAAAAACTCCCAACAAACATCACAACAACAACAACCACAACAACAACAACAACATCAAATTGAAATTGAAATATTGAATTCAGAAATATTGAAATCACATATTTTGTCAAAGATGATCCAGCCCTTACCACACGAGAGCAATTTAGCAGGGGTCCCTTACTATATTTTAGCATGGGTGTACAATTTTACAAATTGCACTGCATGTCAAAAGGACACTAATGTCTGGACTGTCATTGCTCTATGGTCCAAGGTCCCTAGTGCAATCTTCTCAAACATTGCTCCATAGTAGTGCAGTTTTCCCAAGAAAAATACATTTTGACCTGGTACTGCTTGTATTTGTAGACCTTTGTGGCAGTATGTCAACAAAGGTTAATATTGAGACAAATTCGTGTACAACAAGAAAGTCTTAAGAAGTGTGGAATTTGACGCCTTTGTTAAGGCATCTGATGTGATATCGATTAGTAGTTTTTTTAGAAGCCTAATCCGTCCCCGTTTGTTATCTCATTAGGGTCTCCGAAGCCACGCGTGAGTTGGTTCAATCACGGCACGGAGCTCAAGAACGAGGGACGTTACCGAGTACTGGAAAGTGAAGATGGTAACTTCGTCCTGGAGATAAGGGAGGTAGAGCCGCTAGACACCGGTAGTTACATCTGCACGGCCGGGAACATCATTGGGCAGATCTACTGCGCTACTGAGCTTTCAGTCGAAGGTTGGGTTACTCAGACATTTAAAAAAAAAGTTGCATGGCCCGATTTTGGCAGAAATATTGTATAACTTCGAACAACTTGATAGATGATGCTGTTTCAAAACGGAAAACATGCAAACACTTTCGCGTCGGGATAAGGTCGGGATCCTGACGATAGTTTATTTTGTGTTTTTAATAATGATGTCGACCTATAATCAAAAAATACCAAAAATGTCTCGCTGTACGAAAGTCAATTTTCGGCAAGTAAAAGTGTATTGTTTTTGCATATTCACTACAGAATTTGGTGAACCAGATATTGATGTGAAGACCGTTGCTGCAGACATGTCACTGTAAGTATCTCTGAACTATTCTGTTGTATTCATCTCTTGATGGGTACTGTACCAACACCCCCGGTCTCAGGGGTCAAATGGACAGGGTCGGTTGTAGGCAAGAATCTGCCAACCATGCCAGAACCACGGGGCTAACCTCTGATAAGTATACCGAGTTTTACGCGCATGACACAACATACGGTACCTACGGCTATTTGACGAGGCTCCGTAAACAATAGACGCTTGATATTTGGGAGCGGACACTTTTTGGCGTTACGCCGGTGCGATTGACCGCTCGGTCAAAAACTGACCAAACTATGACCAAACTATGACCAAACCAACGGTATATTTCCCCTCATTCATTATTAGAGACGGATATCTCCTCCAGCAACATGTAGGTTTTTAAATCATCACTGAAAGTTACGCCTTTTCCACACTCATCAAATGAATACAGCCCCTTATCCGAAATTCTGCCGAGCGAGGGCAAAATCATTGATAGGTCGATTGAGGGCGTTGTTCAAGTTTGCCACACACGTGAGAAATAACGTCGAAGAGTCAATTTGTTGTAAAAGTTACTGGAACAAGAGAGTATTTAAGTAAGTCAACAAGTTGTACGATCCTTTTTGTGATCATATTTTGAATAAAAAAAAATTATTAGCTGCTTTTGATATGATATTCACCGGTTGAAAACATGGACGGTATGAATATGACTGTTCATCATTCCATAGAGCATGATCTAACCAAGCAAATAGCAGCATTAGCAGCCATTAGCATGATTAGCACTAGCAGTAGCATGCCATTAGCACATAGTCCATACATCTACCTAGCCCCATAAATAGTGCCGATCCACTTCACGAAGTGGATCGGCACTTTTATTAGTAATAATGGGGCTAAGATCTACCTCGGTTGTCATCAAGACCCGTTCGTTTAGCATCTAAACTAGGACGTCAGCCTCCATTTGCAGTGTCACTGTACTGAGTGTAGTGTCACTTCAGCAGTGTCAGTCATGTCATCAGTAGGTCAGTGCAGGTAGCCAATGCATGCAACAGAGACTACTGTGACGTCCTCAATAATTTATCACTAGTGAGCTTACAGAATCGAGAGTCCCACTGGCACTGCATGCTTTTCCCAAAGTTGAAATGCCCAATTAATATAGGCTTAATGATAAATATTGTCAATTTTACTGCATGATTACTTGGAAATGACTGCTTTATAGCAATTTATGCTGGCGGTCGAGTCCAGGGTTTGCCCGCTTCAGTGACTAGGTAGCTAGTGTCAATTCAGTTTCACTGAGTCCACAATCTTTTTCACTAGTCTATATTTCAATACAGAAATGGACAGTGCATTGTTTTGGAAAACATTATGGTGAATTCACATTTGTTGTCATGCTACTGGGGCGCTGTACTCTGTTTTATCAAAAAATTTGACATCTGTGGTCCTGCTAGTAAAAAAACCAAACCCAAAACGGACTACAGCACCCTAGTTACTGGGTCTAGGTAATAGTTGTAGGTCACTTTGAGTTCTCTATTTAAAAAAAAATTGTTTTCCCATAGGGGCCTATGATATTTTATTTCTAAAAGGGAAATCATTTGATCCACTGCTACAGGTAGTTGGTCACTGGCTATATTGCACAAAATGTCATGATTCATGAATGAAGCTCCTGACTGGAGTCCCTAAGTCCATGTCAAGAACTTTAGTTGTGGTAATTGTAACGCTCAATATAAGATCCCAAACAAATTAACAGCTATTAGGTTATTTCCTGTTTTCTCTTGATAAGTTAACCACTTCACATCAAATTATGTGATACACTAAAAAATGTTCCTAACTGGCTTACGGCGGGCGTTTTTTTAAACACCTGGATCAACTTCGGAGCGCCCTCTATTTTTTACAGTCAGCTGGACAGCTTATGTGCATGCATGTGGACATTTCATTGTGCAGCAAACTTTTTTTCCCCATACAAATAAGAACAGTGACCTCTGGTACTGGAATTCATGCTTGAAATCTCCCTTTTGGGGGAGAACCGGTAATCCCAACTTCCAGATGGTTTTTAACCTTTTGTATTTGGCTTACAAAATTTGACAGGCTGCCACCATTGTTAATCGTTATATTCGGCTCAATGGGAGGTAAGTCCGAGTGTTCTGTGAAGACTGGGATTACAGCATACCATGGCAGATTATCGGCCTTGGCTTACAGCGGAGGTTTTGTGATTCACGGTGAATGCATACTCATATTTTCTCGAAAGAGAACAACAAATCCCTGTGCTCATCATTGTTGTCTACTTTGTTGATTTCTCCGAAAGCTCAAAAAAGCTCGGAAAAATAACTTTATGCAGGACACAGAATGTACTTTTGAAAATATCGACCCAAAGTGGTATTTTGATGAGATTTTTACAGGCTATTGTAGTGTAGTTCATGTGGAATTGTAGACAATAAATACACACACTGTGCAAAGGAGCTGCCACTACAGGAAACAAATGTTATTCACTTATCCTGGGAATGCAGGTCACAGTGTGACCTTTGACATTCGCTGTATGCAAATTATACAGTACTAAATATTTAAGAGCTGAGTGTAGCCAAGTGGGCCAACTCAAATATATCACAGCCATGGTTGACAAGTGTGTTAGTTGAAAAACAAGAATTGGGTAATGTACCCTTTAAAAAAAAATAATAATAAAATTTGTAATGTACTTTTTTAAAACAGCGCTGGTTTTCACAGCATTAAAAGCCAAAATAATTTTTAAAAAAAATTTCCCATCACTGCGGAATACCATGCGGCTAGACAGGTGTTTTCATACCTATTTTTAGATCAAACGAAGAAGCCACAGTGCAGCACAGTATAATTAACGAGCTTAAATTCAGTATTCAACATGTAATTGTACTTGTATTTTATACATGAGTGGAAGCCTTGGAGAGTTAATGCTACATGTAAGGCCCTACATGTATGTGTCAATGTAATATATTTTCAATGCATGTGAAAAGAAGTGCGTACTTTAGATCCTTGTGTGAAGGTTAAAGGTAACAAAGTGGGAAGGGAATTGAAATTTAAAAAAACCAAGTCTGTTTTTAAAGAGTGGCTCCAAGGTCGAAGGTAGGATAGAGTCTCAGTGAAAGGGGGAGGGGTTATTGTATGTCTTTAACATCATGTTAAAAAGGTGTATAATGCAATTTTATTTGATACCCGTCCAATGCAAATGTTGTCAACATCGTAAAATATTTCATGCTGTTACATTACAAATAAGTGGGTCTGTGCACTTTTGTACAGGACATTTTTGAGCTCATTCCTGAATTTTTAATGATATTCAGTCAGAAAGGCATTGAATTTGACCTCTTGACTGATGCACAAATTCCTCTTTGGAATGTACAAACCCATTTTTTGTTGATATCCCGTGACATGTTTCAAATTTCACTCTGAAAGATCGAATAAAATGACTTTTTACACCATTTCAATGTGACGTTAGAGACTTGGAATTTTTCCCCCGCTTTCATAAGGACTGAACTAATGCATCACGATCACAAGAGTGTATCGGAAGACTGAATGTGACCTTGAACATTCTCTTAAAGTTACCCATAATCCTTCAGCATATGTAATAAATTACTTCTTGGAAACATGTAACCTGTGATTCTGTCACGGCAATTGTCATTTCTACAGCGTGAAAACTTTAAATTGGTAGTGATACAATTGTCAAAAAATAAAAAATAAAAAAATAAAAAACAGCAAAATGTTTTTAAATGTTGTAATGGCAGACGCAGTGTTTACGATATGATCAGGAAAGTAAGCCATGAAAAAATTGCCCGTAATATGCAAAATAACTGATACCTGAGACTTGACACAACTACAGGTTAGAACATAGAAATCAGTGTCTTCTGATCCCTTGAGAAGTGTAAGTTAACAACCTCTTGGTCACATTGTGATAATGATCCTATGATGGTATGATCTGGCATGATGTTTATCTTCAACTCTGTCCCTGGTCCAGTTTGAACAAATGAACTTTCCGGGAAGTTCCATTGTTGAGTAAAAAATTACCAGAGGAAGCTCTTGTAAGTAGTTTTAGCTAATCCCTGATGTGTTAACCTCCAGTGGATTAGTATCTCCCCCAGCTTCTCAATGACATTTTGATGAACAGGGAGGGATTAGTGTAGAATGCAAGTTTGTAGGTTAAAGGAAATGTCCACTGATTGACCATAGAGCAAGGCCCTCGCTGTCTGCTTCTTGTAAAATAGAAGAAGAAAACAAGAAAAACAAGTATTTTAAAGACAAACTTCTGCATCTGTAGTTGGCTAAAACAAAGTGATAAGTTTCAATTTTAAAATGCACCCATTATGAGGTTAATATCTGTACCAACCCTTCAGAGAAACTGGAAGAATGCCACAAAGTCAAGGAAAATAACAGCAATTAAAAACACCCAAAATGACCACGCTTTATTTTGATTAGTGCAATCGAATACGAAGCTGGGAAAAATACAAAATACACATGTACTATCTCTTTTTTTTCCCTTTTTTTTTTGCTCTAGTCTAACTTGACCACTAAATTTGATACAGTTTTCACAGGCTTGCAACTTTGTTGTATAATTTATTTATTCAAAACAAGTCTGAAAGGATGGGAATGAATGCAATCTATGAAGAAGAAAAAAAGGGATTTGGGGTTGAACCATTTTCTTCCTCCATGGTTGAACAAAGAAAAATTGACTAGAGTGGGACTTGAACCAGTGACCTCCGGATTAACAGGCTGACAGTCGCAGGTTCAAGTCCCGCTCTACTAAAAAAAATTGTGTTCAACCCAAAATTACTTAAAATTTACCCAGTCAATTTCCCGTGTGGTTTTATTATTTGATATTTTAAAAGATGGTTAATTTCCCCTTTAAGATTCTCAAATAGATACAGACACCATGATAAATAATAAATACAAACATAAATATGAACCATAATAAATTTTGCCGAAAAATGTATTGACTTTTCACAATAAAAAGAACAACATTAAATTGTTGTCACCACAAACACCTCTACAATACAATTCTATTCAAACCAACAGAGGGTGAAAAAAGAGAAAACAAATTCGGAGAGACTGAAAATTCCAGTTGTTTATTCAGTGCTGTTGGATCCAGGTGGTTCCAACTGATCATACCCAGCCAGCGGTGCAATGTCACATGTTCATCTCCGTGAAAAGACAAATCCGATAGCGCCACAACAGTCCTGCCACTAGACATTTGAATATTTTAATGTAATTCTACATTTTATGATACGTACTGTACACTCCTTTAACGTATATGATGAACAGAATTAATTCAATATGCTTCACCAGTGAAGGTTACTAATTATACATTAAGCTGACCGGAGGTCACCAGAGGACAAGTCCCCATGGAGGATGTCCTCATTGTTTTTGAGTACGGCAGCTGGTTAGAATAGGTGTCAATTTGTGGATGAATTGGATGAACCGGTCGTTTCTCCCAACATGGCAGAAATCAATGAAATGTTAATACTCACTGTGTGTGTTGTCAGTTGTGCATAATAATAGCGGCAGTGTGCTGGCTGCTGGCCGTGTGGTGTGGAGTTACGGCTGCTTTGATCTGTGGTGCTGAAGAGCTCATTACAGGGGTGTGGAAGTGCTGAACATTGGTGTGCCGGCCTTTTGTTTTGTGTTGAAAGAGATGTTGGTGTTTTAATGATCACCTGTTGGAGTCATGGGAATGTCAACGAGGCGTTATTGGTGCTTGATTTCAAGTCTATGCGGACACCTAATTAGATGCATTGATGATTATTTTATTGAATGAGCCTGATTTTGTGGTAATGGCTGAGGTCAAGAAAAGATACCGCGTTTGGTGAGTTTTGTTAATTTCGTCCAGAGAGCTCTTTTAATTTTGTCGTACAGATGTGCCTTAGGCATGAAACATCTCAGGAAATCAGCTGATTTCTTTCTTGTTTTTGGTTTTTGTGCCATAAATACTGAAACCATGGTTCAGATATTTCTGTCCAAGCCAGTTTCCTCTTTTGGTATTCAAATCTTGTGGCCATGTAACCTGTGACATCGCATGTTTACAAAAGAGAAACAGATCCTGGACTTCCTGTAGGCCCAACTAGTACACAGCCCGATGTAAAAAACAAAAAATCTTATATTTTATAGAGATTTTTATCAATTTTTTACATGAACTGTTGGGGCACATCTCGAAACTTATTCAGTTGTTATTTCTTTAAGACTTGAAGTCATGTGGAAAAATATGACACATAATGTAAAATTTCCCATCAGTGTGGTATCTTGCCTGCCTTAAAGGTCTTGGAATGTACAAGGTCACTCTTGGTGTAAACAGAAGTTACCAGGTCTATATATCAGTTTATAACTCAGTGATGTGATCATTATTTCATATGGTATGTTTATATAAGTTATGAGATCAGTTAAAAATATCCAGCAGGTTTGGTGATTTCATACAAACAACATTATCTTAAACATATTCTTGTCAAGCTGTGTAAGTTAAAGCAGTTGCTTTTATTTCAATTGTAATTTTGTTTGTGCAACCTACAAAGGTCGCCAACTATTGCAATTAACCCCAGCAGTGCCCAGTGTTTTAATTGTAATACTACATTGATGTATTTTAAGTGGTAAATCACAATTGTTATTATTTTAAAAAATTGCAATACCTATTCTAGTAAAAGTCGC
>CM021531.1:8837985-8856048 GCA_010994315.2 Pisaster ochraceus
CTGTTGGTTGATTTCAAACAGGGGAAGACGAAGTACATGAAGGAGGCGTGGGTGAAAGCTCTTCGAGACTTGATAGCGGAAGTGCCAAAGGATCTGAAAGAAGGGAAGTCATCCAGTGAACGGCGTCTAGGTATGTACTCTTATTAGTGTAGTGTGGTGTGTACAGATTGAAAGTTTTTGCTGATGGAACGGTTTGAAAGGAAGGCACAACAATGGTAACTTTTGAAAGTATGAAACAATCATATTTTGAAATGCCCTCCACTCGGAAAGTCCCTGAGTATTTTTGATACATTTGAAAAATGTCATTAGTTACATAATACTTGATTTAGTCACTATCCTGGCATACTAACACAAGTCAAGATTGAAATCAGGCTGATCAAACTTGCATGGAAAAGTCGAAGGTAGTGACCTGCATATGTGAAGAAAACAAAGTAGCTTACGTGGAAACATCACACAGTAATTACATAAGCCAGTCAAAATGGATTACAGCCAGTCTAATATTCAGCCGACTTTGGGGCTAGTTACAATAACTAAATGGTACAAGGCCAGTCACACTACAGGTTACTCTTTAGACATTCCCTCACTCTTAATCAGGGTGCTACAGTAACCCTGTCTTGACTTCAAACCACACTGTTGTTCTTTATGCATTTTGTCTTCAATTTGTCAGAACATTCATTCTCTTCAATCAAAGTTTCGTGGGCAAGTTCTATTTCTGGGTGATTTTTTTATATTAACATATATTACCAATGTTGCACAGTCCTTTCAAACCATCTGAAGAACTTTTTATTTTAATCTGTCATTGTTTGCTGTGTTATAAAACACCGATTGGAGTTGTTAGAAATAGAAAAATTAATATGATTAAAATTTATCTGCATTATCAATAGACTATGCAAGTCTCACACTTATTGAAAGCGAGAAAACAAAGTTTATAGTTTTTTGATTTATACAAAACTCTTGAAAATAAAAATACCCATAGCAATTTGTTATAAATACAATCTCAATCTTTATGTAATACAAATAATGTTTTTTCAATTAACAAGGAGGCAAAATTTTAACTTGGAACAAGGTTGGGTTTTTTTGAAACCCCATTCGCCAATCATGCCCAAATTTGTGCGACCATTACATAGGTTTAATGATAACATGAGCGTCAGTTGGGCAAAATTCTTGAATTTTAACAAGTAATCAGAAGCTGAGGTCAAGTCGTATTCTCTGGTTTTCTTTGCTTTTTTTTATTTTATTTATTTTACTTTTATATATTTCAAGGCTAAATTTTACCTTCCCAACAATATGATATAATTTTTAAAGCCATAAACTTTGTTTTACTTAAGTATTGGAAGAAATCGAGTCTCAATATGGTTGGGACCAACTTGGTCCCGGAATTTTGAATATGCGTGAGACTTGCACAGTTTGTATCCATCAGAAAGGTGTCACTGATTTGAATTATGTAATGCATGTGTGACTGACTGTCTGGTGTGTGTTTGGGGGAAGAAGTAGTTCACTAATAAATTAACAGCCAAATTTTGAAAACACAATTTAACAAAAATTAACAATGCAAGGTAGTTAGCAGGCATAGTCATTCTGACATGTTTTCTTGAACTTGCCCACATTGAGTCTATTTCCAACAAACAAAAACCGATTGTAGGAAAAAACAAAACCAAAATCTGCATGCTGATAAAAGAACAACGCCATTTTATTGCCAAGTGTACATGTAGAAATTACACTGCCATTTTATTGCCAAGTGTACATGTAGAAATTACAATGGCGATCGTAACAGATTTTTTTTCAAAAATAGCATTTGACAATGCAGCTAACATCATTGTTGGGGATCGGGACAGAACAGTGTTTTTCGTTAATATTATTATTAGTTTTTTCATTGATTGGGTGCACTTTCATTTAGCATCCCTTAACATTTCTTAACTAATGTTCATTCCTTGTGTGCTGTGACGGAAACCCACCCTGACCCCCCTGCCCTTATCCTTCAGTTCACTCACCAATCATGACGCGTAAGCGGCGTGCTATCTCCATGCTTTCATCAGGAAGTTCCATGTCATCACTGCTATCGGAACCAGGTATTATACATGTAATCCGTATGGGTCCTTACCTACTCCTACTGGGAAAAGTTGCGTGTTCCGTGAGGAATGAGAGATTCCATATGGATTTGAAGTTGACTTATTCCGTGTGGAAAAGAGGCTTATTGCATGTAGAATTGTCAGCTCTTCCATTTGGAATCAAGGTATTCCAACTGGAAGGTAAAATCACATAGTAGGTACAGAAATGTATTATATTCTGCACATGGACTAAAACCAAAGTCCATGTGGAAAATATTAGCCACTTTATTTTAACCCTTTTATAAATAAGATTATTCCATACAAAAGAGCAGTCTACTCAGAAAGGGGCCAATTCCACATGGAAAAGACCTTATATTGGAAATTTCATATGACATTCATGTATGGAATAGCCTTAATAGCCTTAATAGTAAAAATTCCATGTCAAGTAGACCTTTAGTCAAAGGGCCAATTCCATATAAAATAGGCTTTCAATTAAAAGGGCTTATTCCATATCTTTTATTCATAAGTTCCAGTTCCATTTAAAATAGAGCTTTACTTAAAAGGGCCAATTCCATATGAATTACACCTTTAGTCAAAGAGCCAATTCCATGTGCATTAGTCCTTTTTAGTCAAAACGGTCAATTCCATATATAATGGACCTTTTGTTAAAAGACCTTTAGTATGCTGCCGCCATCTCTGTTATAATTGTTGCATACCTTCAACAGGAAGAAATACTAATTCTGTGGTTAGCACAAAGCCATACATTTTTATTTTTACTCACAATTTTGTTTTATTGCTTTGAGAAATACAAGAAAGATACAGGAGAACAAGATGGTTACATCATGCTAAAGTCTTTAATAATATTAAGGCCATGTCCAAATGGGCAGCTACAGTTATGGCTACAGCAACACTCTTAGCAACAGTCGTAGCCGTAGCTGTACCCGCCAATTCAGATACGTCCTAAGCAATTAGGCCATGGTAGCTAGCTCCAACCATAGCGCATGTCTCCATGACATCAGTCCATAGTGAATGTAAACTTCATGACTTACATTACACTGAGTGTGGCAACCGCCTGCGGACATGCTACATAAAGTACACATTTTTTTTAAAATTATTATTTTATTTATTTATTTTTTTTGTGCTCATCGTAAAGAACATGAGATTCTGCTGGGACATTGCATAGCATGCGGAAACGGCTTCTGTAGTTGTTGCCAAGAGCATTGCAGAAGTGTAGTTAACAATATAGACTAAAACTAGTTAACATTTAACCATTTAACCAACCAGCTAATACATTAACCAACTGTGAAGATATAAACATGTCAGAAGCTACTAAGTTATAACAATCAAGGTTGTAGAATGTTATTTGATGCAGGCCAATAGCAATGTTGGGCATAGTCTTTCCGTTATGCATATTCTTTCGCAGTGGCAAATCGCGTCGCTCGATGGTTGTGGGCAGTACATTTCTAATCGTTGCGTACTACAGCACATGTTGTGTACTCTTGTGCAAACATACTTCATAGGCTAGAGTTATGAACAGGGTTCAAAGTTGCTGAATACTTCTTGTTGAGAGCTGGATTATTTTGTGTGAAATGGTGGAGTGAAAAAAAACCAAACTTTTAAGTTCAAACACTAATGCCATAAACTGTTTTCGGATATTGAGTGTTCATGAGGTGAAATTAGTGGCTTCTTACAGGTAAGATTTGAAATCACAGCAAGCTGAAAACTTTCTTTCCTGTGACAGAACCTTCCAGACTAGGACTCTGTATCTGTAGAGGATGAACCCTACTAGGGCTAATGTTGTCACAATAGACCATTATCCTGCTGCCACCATCTTGGTCATGTTCCTTGTATCCAGTATCAGTAATGAATGCTAATATTCACCGTACAAAAAGGAACCGGACTATTTCTCCTTCCAGCCTCGATTTGGTTTACATTGATTTGAATGTGAGAGAAACAAGATGGCCACACCATAATAAAGGTCTGTAGTGATTACCCAATCCATACAGAGATAAAATATGAACAATTCCACAAGAAAGCTCAGCTTATCCCAACCAAAACTTCTTAGATGCTGGATATTTTGTTAACAGTAGAATTTTTGACTTGATGTGCAGGTCTCCTGGGCAACATGAGCAAATCCACCGAGTCCCTAAGTAGCTTGATGTCCAGTCCGTCCTTGCTGAACGTCCCCCGCTCAGGTCGGGGTAGTGTTGACAGTATGATGGGCTCAGCAGAGTTCAGTGCTTTCAGTGCAGTAAGTAGGCCCATATCTTTTTGTGTAGCAGAACAATTTGCAGTTTTAACATATTAGTGTGTTTCGAAAGTTAATGTAGAATGTCGTTGTTTGTAGCTGTTAGGCATTTATTAGATGCTTTTAAATCAAAGCATCTCACTCTATTACTACCCGTGTTCAATGGGCCTTTAAGCATACCTGAATCCATCTCAACTTCCTGGGGTATGCAGCACCGGAAACCAAATGGGCATGCAGGTTGCTAGTTATTCACATCAACATTCTCTACCTTTGCAAGTACCCATTTACTGATGAGAAGCGATTAGAGTTAAATGGCATGCCTAAGGACACAAGTGTCGCGACCGGGATTCAAACCCACACTCTGATGAGTTGAGTTGGATGTTTTGGCCAAGACACACTACAACTACTACAGCATTCTTCGCTTACACAGCTAGCGCAGAACTTATGCGCTTAACTTGTAAGTGAGGAATGGTGACTGTAAATGAAGAATTACTCATTTAACAGAAGAATGAAACAGCCCAGATCCTTGGTTCATGATGATCTGTCCTTAATTTCATTAGCTTATTCCGTCCGTTGGATCAACCTATGAAGTTGTAGAGGATATGGTGGCAGAGGGGTACAGATCTAAGGAGCTTTATAGGGGGGACATGGTGAAGCTACTAGAGGTCTGTGATAACAACCTGTTCCACGTCCTGACCTTACCGGTCGATGAAACCATCCCAGGGATTGAGGGCTACGTCTCCCCCGGCCTAGTCAAGAAGATTGGTTCATCTGAAGGTAAGCAATCGCTTGTTTTGCGATCTTAAAATGTTTGATATTTTATCATCAGTTTTCAATAAACAAAACACAACAAATTCATAAAACAATGCGCCAAATGAGGTTGCCATGCTTTTGAGAAAACTTCAATAGCTTATTTTAAAAATGTTTAAGTGATGTAGCAGAAGCAGTAGTTAGCATTTTGAAATTTATTTTTTAAAGGCACTTGGACAGAAACAAAAGTTTCCAACCTCATTGCTCAGCCATTTTCATTCTTTAGCCAATGCAAAACTTGAGCAGATTAAAACTAAATTCATTTGAGTTTGACATAGCAGGAGCTGGACATGTGAAAATGAGCTTTACTTTCTGTAATTGTCCATTTTTTCCCCTGGACATTAAAAACCAAAACCCTCAATATGTATACATTTTTTGCTTCTTGCAGAACATCCCTTCTTCACAGAAAGAGTCAAATCCCGCACTGTATTTGCCGATGAGACCGCCATCTTGACCTGCTCCTTTTCCGGCAAGCCCTCACCAACGGCGACATGGTCACTGCCAAACCACCTCAGCCAGGATGACAAACGCTTGGAGTTTGTCAACACTGAGGAAAGCTCCACGTTGATTCTATACAATACTGTCATACGGGACACCGGGGAGTATGCGTGCACTGTGGAGAATTCTAGCGGGTCTACTTGCTGTTCGGCCAGGCTCGATGTCAAAGGTAACTTTGGTTTGAACAGCCATTTTTTAAATTTACGGTCCAATGCATGTGTATAAGCAAATTTGATGTTCTCTAATGTGAAATTTTGTTATAAACCTGATTCCAAAACTGATCTTTCTGAAAAATATAACGTTCTGGTTGTTATTTCTTCGAGCTTGCCAAAGCAAGATAGGCACAGATGTTATGAACATCGAAATTCCTCCAGAAGTTCAGAAAGACCTCAAAATATCTAAAGAAAGTAATGTCAAGCCATGTTACACATTTTGAAAAAATTAAGGCCTTCCATACAAAATGGTGGTGTAAATTTTTAGGCAAAAGAATTGTCTGTTGTTACAATCTCCTTATTCCCTTACCAATGGTCAGGTGCTTACTCAACAAGCAGTACCCCAACCGACCTCGACGACGTCCGGGATGCCCGCACCTCCAGCCCCGTCGTCTCCCCAAGCTCCCCTGAGCCACCCCTCCTGGTTCGCTCCTCTTCCCTGGAGAACCTTACCACCCTCCCAGAAGACTTTGACGTCTTGCCGACCGAGATCATCCGGGCATCCTCCGTCTCGGGACGGGTGATGCTGAGCTCCACCCGCAAGGCGTCCAGCTTGGAATCGACGAAGGAGAAGATTGGAAGTTTCCGGAAGCATTTCAAAAGAGCATTCAGCAGCGTGGGAGCTGAGAGAGACAAGATTCTTCACAACTTACAGAGAGCGCCAAGCGGGGGCAGCATTCAGTAAGTAGTATCAAATTCTTAGAATGGTACTTGTATATAATGACAGTTGCCCAAGGATGATTTGACCACCCGATTCCACTAGCCACTGCTGTATGTAAACGAGACTTGAGGTGGCACTCAGGCACGTGTCGATTGGCAACTATCAGCAGGTTGATGGCACACGCAATCTGCACATATCAGATGGTTTATTTTATTGTTAACATTTTATTGTATGGTCTATTCATTTTAATCAAAAAGTAACCAAAAGACTGACACTATTCAAATTGGCGTAGTTACAATTTAAAAGTTTACAAAAACAAGCTAAAGAAAACACCAATACACATACACATGTACGTCAACAAACTTACAACAACAACAAAGTTAAAAAGAAGACAACACCCTCAGCTTTGCAGCAGATGCGCCACAATAAGTGATTGGAGAAAAGAAAGAGGGAAACAAGTAATAAAACAGATATATGAAAAATTGTTTCATGATCCAGGCGAGTGAGGGCAGCGTAGGTTTTCTGTAGCGCTCAGTTGCATTTAGTTATGACAAAGCCGAGTGTTGAAGTTGCATTTAGTTGCATATTACAAGTGTTATCTCTTTCTGGATGTACATGTAGCAAGCGGCGAAAACACATATAACAGGCATGTCAACTATTCAATTAATCTGCTGATTTCATCTTTTTTTAAATATGATTTTTCCATATAGAAGTGAAAAAACACTGTTTTCTGTTCTTGGCCATTTATTTTTCAATTTTTCAATTTCTAAGTTGTATTTCTGATGTAAGATTGGTAGTTTATCACATGATAGCGTGACATTTTAACAACATGCTATTTGGCATCTCAAGCATGACTTGTACAGTGGTGGCTATATACATACATTATGCAAATGTGCAAAATCTATAGCATATTGAGTTGAAGTAGAAAACGTGGCCATCTAAACAGTGAATAGGTCAAAACCTGTTGAATTTTTAGCATAATTTTGCTTTCAAGTGAACTCAAAATAAAAATTAATAAAATAAAAGGCAAACAAACAAGTGTTGCTTATCTTTGTTATCGAAATAAGCCCAAATGAATTGTGCACAAAATCCCAACACTGGACATAAACCATTTTTTCATCGTTTTCACACAAAAAGATGACCACCCTATGTGATGAAATTTGCTACAGTTTGGGTTTAGCATGGTTTGTAAAGTGAAAACTACAGGATGCATGATGGGACTTCATTCAAAAAACAAGGACGAACTTTCCCAGTAGTCTGTCACTAACATTTGAAGAGTACTGGAAGTGAAAAATGGAGAAACATTATTTTGTTTAAAGCAATTCCCAAGTTTCTTGGAAATACTTACTTTAGTCCTGTGCGTGTCTCTGGCGCAGTCCAAGTTGGGACCCGTTTAGGGTCTCAATTCTGTTTCCTTCGTACATTCAAGGTATACATGAAACCCACAGTTCCCCAAAATGTTTGAACACGTTTAATTTAAGACTTGGGCGGTACAAATACATATGTCTATGTACATTACCCAGCGGTCTATTGATACAATGACACATTGATGATGTAGGATAGTTATTATTAGGAACAGGTGGAGTGTGCTTACGTGCTCCTCGGCACACCCTGGATGACAGCTGCAATAAAAAGAGATCTTTTTCTAAACTGTGTCTTTGGCTACGACTTGTCTTATGACTCGATCTCGTGGCTTTGTATAGGGAAGGCAATGGCTTCCAGATGAGTCCTAATAAGCCAGAGCCAGAGTTGAGAAGAAACACTCGCTGATGTGAAGATCAATCAGGGTTGTTCCTGGGTTGTTCTTGTCTTTAGGACTGTAGGGGACCATCCACAGCCTGCAGTGCCCGCGGTTGCTGTCCATGAGATGTTTTTGTAGTGAATCTTTTAATCCGGATATTCTGCTGATCATTATGTAGCATTAGATATGACTTTAAGTAATTGAAAAACTTCTTAAAAATTCTGAATCTCAAAGATTTTTATAAACCTGGTATTAGAACTTGTTAGCGTAAGAATTTGTGTTGTTGTCTGAAACACCGCTTTGCTCAGGATGAGAGGAGCTATATACAAAATGTGACTTGAAACAAAAAAGACTTATAGTCATCACCAGTGATACATCAAATAAAGCTGTTTTCCTGTTTCTTTTCCATGTGCCATCACCTTCTTGGTCATGTTCCCTGACTGAATTAGCCTTTTGAATACTGATACTCATTATGCCAAACAGGGGGGGGGGGTCAGACTATTTTTCCCTCTAGCCTCGGTTTGGTTACATTGATATGATGGGTTGAATAATAAGATGACTGCACTGTGATAATGGTCCATGGTATTTCCACCACCTTTCAAATGTGTTTGCCATTGCTTCTGTCAGTGTCTACTCACTCTTTACAGCACGTCTCTGAAAAGATTTCTCCTAAAAATGGGGAAACAATTTGTAAAAGAAAATCATCTGTTTTTAGGTCAAGATCTTTGAGTTTCCTTGACTTCTGTGCTACAAAATTTGTAATGTGTGGACTGTAAATCAGTTGGCATTTGTGCCAGGATTGATTTGATGTTACTAGATCTTTCCTGCCAGCATCATTGTCACGTGCCCCATCTGCAATAGCAATAAGGAATACTGATTCCCATTATACCATACTGGGATCAGACTATTTTCCCATCTGTCTCTGGTGCTGTGACTGGTTTTTGCTTGCTGTCTAGATTTATGGTTGACTCACAAATGTTACTTCTATCATATTTGTCAGTTCATCAACCCGGGGAAGGACAGGGTTAAAGGGAAAGAGTAAATGAATTCCCATCCCTTGGGTGTCAATGAACACGCCATCCCCAATAACTGTAAGAATTTAATCAAATTCAGTGATAGTGTTGTTGTGAAAATAGCAAAAACAATTTATATGCATCGGTGATAAAGATATGTTATTATTATTGTTATTTTGTTATCTTCACTGATGATATTAGTTTTGTCTTATTAAGAACTTTGTGCACAATCATAAAGAGAGTTCCCACTTGTTACACAGTGTTAAATTGGCCATCTTTAGGAGCAAATCAATCATTTTTGTAATGCACAACCGTGTGTTTTGCGTTAATACCGAATGTGGCACCCAGGAGTTTTATAAAATTCCATGCATGATTGATTGGTGAACCTCTTGGCTGCTAAGAAAAGTGAGAATGCTTGACACAGCTCAAAGTAAAAAACCCAAGTTGCCCAAAATGGCATCTACTGGGAACTATCTACACGTAAATGTACTGTTATTTGGTTTTACCCTTACACTGATGTGTTTATTAAGCACTGTACACTCAGTACTTTCCCGAGTTCTGTGAAAAAAATTTACAGGCAAATGACTTGGGTGGGATTTGAACCCAAGACATTTGCATTGCTAGAGCAGATGTCTCACCACTACACCACCGTGCTAGCTCGATGGCTAGAGACGGGTCCGAATCCTTAGCGGGTACCTCAACGATTTAATAGATGTGAATTTTTGCATTGGAGATAAATAGTGTAATTTGGTTTTACCCTAACACCATGTACACTAGTGTGTATTAAGCACTGTATACTCAGTACTGTATACTCATCTATTGAGTATCTACTTGTACTTTATGTCTATGTGCTTATTTGGATTAGGCTATTGGAAATAAGCATCAGTTATCTTAGATATTTTCCAATGCTATTTCCTCATCCTTGACAGTATTTCTGTGGAGAGTTGGTGCGGTTCTGAACTTTGTAACCAGTGAACTTTCTGATTAAATTTAAGCCTTTTTGTTAAAATACATAATACCAATCATGAGCTTTGGATTGTTGCTCAGACATCTCTTGTGATCCACACATTGCACATTTACATGTACTATCACCACTTTGTTCTTCACATTCGCACATCTCGATGGACAGAATGTTCTAGCATCGTTAGAGTGATAGCACAAGATAATGCCGCATAATTGGATGGGACCCCCCAATCCTCCCCTTGATTATGAATGATACAGTCAAGATACCAACAAATCAGCCATGTCTGGTTTTTTTTCCCTGGTAACCAGTGGTCACTCCCCTCACATCATCAATTTGCTACCAGAGAGACAGGCACCTTTTCCCTTTTCCTCTATCATCAACTCATGGCATGCCAAGCGTGTACATATTTGGTCAAGTTATGTGGTATATTACTACCACAGTCAAGTAGTCTGGGGTGCAGTGTTGTACAAACAGACCAGCCGTTCTTATATGGGGGTTTGAGGTGTGTTGTGATAATGATGAACGGATGTGCTGTGTGGTTAGGCAGGGTTGATGCTCTCTGGTTCTTTTGAGCTAACCATCCGTTGGAAAAACTAAATATCTGTGAAGTGGCAATAGAAGGCTCAAGTCTTACTCATATTTGAAAATTCCCCCCTCCCATGTATATTTCTTTTATGTGTGAACTAATCACGATCTGGTCTTAAATGTGTGCAAGCCTTGCACACTATATTGAGCATACATGAGTTTTCACCAGCCAAAATTCCGTGTTTGGAGAAAATCATGCTTGCAGTTGAACTTTTTTTAAAACTGCTGTTTCGGAGACTGCTTACTGTATTTTCTTTTAAATTTTACTATCAAATTAATGTTGACCTCTTCATTTATACAGAACTGTCACAATATGTTTTCAATCTCAGTCTTGTAACTGTTTTAATGAGTTATTTAAAACGGCATTGGTCACTTTATGAAAACAAAAAAAGATAACGTACACCCAGAACACTGTGTACAAAGCGATGCATCTATTAAGATTTATCACTTCCTAAAATTGCTTTACTTTGTAAATGGGTCAACAAATCTGTCGCTTCATAAAAACACAAAAGTCATACTGCGCGTGTTTGACACCGTGCCAAATACTATGTGTTTCAATGGATAAAGTGGCGAATCTTGATTTGTTACTGTATACAAAATGAAAAATGTCAAATCTTGTGATTTTTCCCAGTCATGCTTTTTAGTGTAGTTACAAAACTGTTACGTGTTAGGTCCTGAAACTTGCAAACATTTTAACAGCAAAGAGTGTGATCCCTGGCTAAACAGCAGATACAGGTGTGGCTTCTGACTGACCTTAAACAAAAATATTGGCAAAATAGGGAGACTGCCAGCATTATAACTAGATGGCTCAGTTGGTAGAATGCCAGCATGTTAATCTAGAGGTCGCAAGTTCAAATCCCGGTCAACTTGTCTTAGTTCAACCCAGAGTTAGCAATGAGTACAATGTGTATGTCAACAATTTGTACAAAAACTGATTAACCAAATTTTGTGATTTTTGACACATTTGTCACTTTGTGAAACGGTGCCAATGTACTGAGGAAAGGAAGCCAGTAATCATGTCGAAAGATAACCCTCAACTTAGGTCAAAATGGTATTTGTTGGGGAAAAACAAAAGGCATTGTACCAATATAATATTTTAATAACATACTTTAGTAGATGGACATTTTGGGGGTTTTGAAATTTCAAATTTGTTCAACTGAGAACTTTTTCTTTGCATTGATATTCAATGAAAGTAATGAAATAAAGAACAAACATTCTGAGAAACGCTACTTCATTAGAAATGTTTTAAGGAAGTAGTTTTTGTCACCAAATATTTTGTTTGCCAATGTCAAAGTAAATGGTGTTTCAAGATTCAATAATTTTCTTCTTTACTGTGCAAAATAAAACACAAACAAACACAAGACCAAAACCCTAAACACCAAAACCAAAAACACATTAGAACAGGCCAAATTGACTATACTAACACTGGACAATCTTTCTTGATTCTCAACTGAATTCAAGAATAATATTAAATCTTCATTTCAACCAACCACAACCGTTTCAAATCTAAATGCTTTCTTCAGTTTGCTGTTGGACTGAGGTCTGCACTAGTAAATTGATAATAATAATTTCAATAATAAGACAACTTTTTATTATAAGTGACTTCCATTAAAGCAGACTTAATCACTGTAGACTCAGGAAGCATGAGGGACATGCTAGGAAACTAAGGATAAACCTTTACGATGGAGTGTTCTAACTGGGTGGTCTAGTGCACAGTATTCAAGTCATTCACAGTTATGTGGGTTCGAATCCTGGCCTGGTCATGATGCTTGTGTTCTGTAACAAGATATTTACCATAATTTGTCCTTTGGATGGGACATAAAGCCTTAGGTTTTATGTACTAGGGTAGTGCATGTAAAAAAACAGAACAATTATCAATCATGAGTAGGGTTTGCCTTGGTGTCTCTGGTTCATAGAGCAAGCACCCTTGTCTACAGGTTTCCTCAGTCAGGCTTGCGAGCTACAGTGATTAAGTTCACTTTTGAAGCATCCTTGGTTTCATTACCAGAATTTAATACTAAAAATATTACTAACAATAAGATTCACCCTGATTCACCTGATGTATTATCATAACATCCCATTCAAAGGACAAAGCAATACTGTTAAGTGTCTTAGACTTTGAAACAAGGATTGTGGCTGACCATGGCAGGATTCAAACGCATTCTGTCAGACGGAATTTTAAAACCGTGTACTAGACCATAACGCCAACAATTGTAGCCGTAATGCCCATAACTTGGAAACGGCAGACCAACAATTAACATATTTTGATAAGTACATTGAAAATCTGAAATGTTTATGTATTGACCTTACAGGAGAAGTAAACACCAACATCAACAACAACAAAAGACAACAACTTGTGTCCATTGTAAAGCAGAAAGGGACGACATGTCTGAGAGCACACAGGCAGTGTGCGAGGCATGTGCCCAGAAGTTACTAGCTGGCAGTAGAGAAACATTACTAGAAGAAGAGGAGGATGCATCAGTTAGATAGGTGAGTAACAAGTTTTTATTTTAGCTGTGCCATGTGGTTTTAATTTCAGTCTGTGAGCTGGTAAGGCTGTTTCCAAGTCAAGTGACTCTGTCTACGGCTATTGAATAGGCCTTTGCACTGATCTGACTGTAGCCACTGTTGGAGCCTTCAATTCAGCCACAGCCATACAATCATTTATCAAATGGAAACCATCTTTGTCTTGTTCCTGATGTTCAAAAGGAATTATAAGTACTAATGTTAAACACTTCCAGAATGGAGTTTGACTATTTCACCCCTTCTGTGCAACAGTGCTCAAAGCATTCATTCATATGATTTACACTTTCCTGGGTGGCAAGTTCAGCTTTCGGAAAGATGGTGTTTATTTCTTTCCTCATGTATTGATATTCGTCAGGTATTTAAGAAGGGATCAAATATGTCCGAGGTAAATGGATTGTAATATTGCCAAGAACTTAAAGGGAAAGTACATCAATGGTTTTTGGAAGAGAAATTCAATTTTCTCTGGTTTCTAAAAGTTTCATCAGATTTAGTGGTTTGGCTCAAATGTAAACACATAAAAATGTTTTTTTGAATTATCAAGGATCTAGTGCCATTCATGTGCGCGCTTAAATTTCAATCAATTAGATTGTGGCAATTACAATAAAGCAACACTGATATTGGGGTCCTCAAAAATGTCCTTAACTTTTACAGTTTTTCAGATGGAAATATTTCTCAGGGGGATTGGTACTGGTATTTAAGTAACTTTTTTAACTGAGTGAGCTTTCAGAATGAAACTGCTTGATCTTTTCCTGATAATTACCAGACCTGTACTTTGGCTTTGAAGGCAGGGTGTAATTTTGTTTAATACTTCACAAGTTATTGACCAAAAAAAACTTACTTGGCAAAGAGCACTGGAGAGCTGTTGATATTACAAAACATCGTTAGAAATGACCCCTTTTGAAGTAAGGTAGTTTTAGAGAAAGAAGTAATTTTTCTCCCCCAAATTTGAATATGAGAAAGGCTTCAGGCTTCTGAAAGCACACAGTTCTAGGCAACAAAGATGTTTTTTCTTTCATTATTTTCTTATAATGACACAGGTATGTGTTAATGTAAGACCTCAAGCATTTTTGTTTTATCCTAGTAAAACAAACATGTTATCTTATTAACCAGATGCAATTTGGTAATAAATTGACTTAACTAGTGTTATCTGCTATTACACTTAGTAGATTACCGGGATTAGCTCTCTAGTTTTGTTTTCATAACTGGTTATCCTAGATAATTCTATTGGCCATTATGCTTTATACAGAATAGATTTAATAGAAAGTACTCAGGTTTTTTTTATTTTTAGAAGAGTAAATTAATTACCATCCTTAGGTTTTCAGTGAACACCCAATAGCTATAACCAACCCATAAAAGCTCCTTCAAATTCAATCAGCCTATTTTAGTGAGATTTTTTTTTTACACGTATTTCGTTTGTGTGTTTTGTCCTGGATTTTGTGCACTTGAATATTAGGCTTGATTCAACTGTGCAATAAAAACAAGTAACGGCAGATGAAGTGATGAAGTTTGAAGCTTTGCATGGTGTGGACAGTAGACAGTAACTATTATTAGTTACTTTCGAGCAGTAAATTGTGGGGTCATGAGTGCTAACCTCCACTTGACAATATTTCAGACAGAAATATTTCCCTGGAGGATTGATGCTTGTATGATCTTTAATAATCATCGAGCTTCCAGAAATCATACAAAGCAATTTCCATATTTCAATAATTACGAGGCCTGTACTTAGTCTTTATTAATAATTTCTCCTCCAAACAAATATACCTCATAAATGTTTTGTACGCGGAGAGCAAATTTGTATGCATGTTTGTAGAAGTTCTTTAGTTTGCATCTTCTGTGGCCTGAACTTTGACCGCGAGTAAATGCCAAGCTGAATACAAATGTACCTTGTATCTTATTAGACAGACAGCAAACGGATACTTGTGTGTAGTAGTTTCTTTCCCTACCATCTTCCTATCACATACATACTTTCTGTACACACTCAATCAAGCTGCACTCGTTATCGTTTCCAAACAGTCCACAGTGCCATCCAATCATTGTTCATATTTGGTCAGCACCACCGCTGGTTGCAGTCTATTTAAAAATGCCAAGAGATAGCCAAAGGTTGTCCAACGAGAAAGAAAAGAAGAGAGCAGGCAAGCAAAAGACTAAAATCCCAATCCCATCCCTGCATCCCTCCCGGCCAATCAGAACCCGTGCTGCACAGACCCTGGATGAAGCGTCCCGCCCCGTGATTGGTCAGTAGTGGGCCCACATACCTTGACTTCACCAATGCCTTCATTTAGACCTCCCCATTCCTGACATGCCAGCTAAGGGTCATACCCTCAGTTGCCATTGTGTACGGCCCCTTACTAGCTAGCAGAGACATTGGCTTCTCTTCATTTGCTCAACGGCCTACTACTTCTCTTTGCTTTCCTTTGCTCTGCGGCGTGCAAGTCTTGACTGATTGTCCTCGTGTAGTCCCTACGTTTGATAGCACACTCCTTAGCTCGGCCGGCAAACACTGCATGCTTCTGAGTGCCTGATAGGTCTGCTTCAAAGGGTTTGCATTTAGGTATTTCACCATGGATGCTTCAAAATCAAAGGGTGAGCTGCATTTCTTTTCTTTTTGTGTTTTTTTTTTCCTCTTTCCATTTTTGCCTTTACTGCTTTCAAACACCTCCACGCTGCTTGTATTTTCTATTCAGTTGTCATGTTACTAAGTTGACTTTATAATAAGTTCATATAATTTCTTAAAGGGGTTGCAATCTGTTAATTTTTTGGAAGAGTACATTATTCAATTTATCTGGCTTTTATTGTAGACAAAATTGCTCATTTTGTTCAAAATTTGGGTATTTGTAAACATTTGTTCCTCCTTTTTAAAAGTTTATAACATTAACATATTTTTGTAGGATCTTCGTTCATGTTATATTAACTGGTTTAAAATTAATGGCCAGCAAATTTTAACAAATTTTAGCTTGCAGCAAAATGGCAGCATTAAATGCAGGTATTATTTCTCACATCGCTTTGTGGCAATTTCAAATTTATACCAAATAATGTTTTGGATTAAGATCATCAATTTCTTTTGATAATTATCGATTACATAAATTACCTTTAATACATTTTGATATACAAATCCCAAATGTTGGATATTTTTAAAGCAAAGACCAAAGTTTAGATTTACACATAGGCATTGCTACTTCCTCTGTTGGCAATAGGCCGAGTGACTTGTGCATGGATTCTGTTTGGAAATCATTGAAAGAATTAATTACTGAACATATTGTTGTACCCAATATCATAACATTTGTAGTAACAGGATGAGCCAAATGACAGTTCCACTTTTCAATTTTGCCTTTTCATGTTGTTTTTCCCTTCTCTTCTAATGTTTAAGTCTGTCTATTTATTTGCTCAATGCTAGCTGCTGACTGCTACTAATAGTCTGTAGTGTTCATTACACACATACGTCTCATATCTCCACGGACACCAGTACATTCCTAATTTGGCAAGCACAATTCCATCCCTTGAGCTCTCAAAGCTTCCATTTTAATCATCACGTTTATTTCCTTTTAACAATCCTTGATTGTTAGAAATATGTTGATAAGATATCAAATCCTTTGCCTCTTTCTTTTTATTCTAATGATCCAACTATCAGATTTATATTTCAGATTTACAATTTGAAATTCAGAGGTCAAAGTTCAAGTTCTCCTCTTTTTATTGTTGCCTTTTTAAATGGTCGGATTCGTTTGTAGAATTTTCTTTTTTGAAATTCCTCACGTTTCTTTAATTAAATTGTTGTCATTATTGTCATTAATCTCTCTTCAAGCAGTTTTTACTAGCAGATGGGAGTGGCGTTTATGCTAGACTGATATGTAAAGAATCTTTGTTAAGTGTAACTTTCATTTCAAGAATGGTTCTTAGTTTACATAAAACTTATTTTACAAGATTATGATCTAACTTTTAAAACAATTTGGATGAAAATCTACAATATAAAGTCAGAACTCAGTGTAGATTTCAACCGCAGTGAACCATTTTAAGGAGAAGGGAAACATAAAAGTCAAAGTTAAAGTCACACCCAAAGTAACAAATTGAGAGAGAAAATGTCTCAACTTGCCTTGTCTTCAGTAAAACCTTTTATGTGGCTCAAAGAAATAACATTGTCTCTTTTACAAGATGCAAACTATAAAGTATTATCACTTTTGGGCCTTAACTTTTCATCAGTTTGGATGCATTCAGATTTGATTGGTTTGTCTACTTTCAAACAGAAACCAATGCTCCGTCCTCCAACCCCTTTCCCTCCCCCATGAACCTTAGCTTCATGCTGGAACCACCCCAGTTACTTCTGACATTACCCTCTATGCATCAGGTTCTCCATATATGGTCACAGAGACAGGTTGTGTAGTGCCGCCTCACTGCAGGACTTTCCAGAAACTTCTTCTTGGTTGAATCATTGCTCACAATGCGTTCCTGCCTTTGTGAGGCTGGTGTTTGTACATTGAAACACTATCAGTCTCTTGGTGTTAAGTCTACATCTGCCAGTCAGATGTTTTTATGGTGATCATTACCACCCCCCCTCCCTTCTAAGTAGTTGATATATAGAATGACTGAGACACATTTTCACAGCTACAGTTTAATAACAGGGAAGAGTAATTTTTTGAATTTTAGCTGACTAAAAATAGTTTGACGTCTGCCTGGTGAAAAACAAAAGCAGCTGTTACTTTCTCCACATACAAAGAAATCATGCTCTTTGGTGTTCATGTCATGTACTGTAGCACTGAGGACAC